>JALIZH010022645.1:0-24155 GCA_030522465.1 Rhipicephalus appendiculatus
AATGCGACCGCCGCGGCCGGGATCGAACTCGCTACCTGCGGGTCAGCAGCCGAGCCTCGCAACCGCTACACCACCGCGGAGGTACACTTTAAGCACGGTAACGTTTACTAAAGGTGCACAATTTCACAAATTTGTGTACTTATAAAATAAAAGTTATCTAGTAACCTTTGCAAAACTAACCTGTACTAAAAATGCACAAACTTACTTTTAAGACAGACGTCACAGAAATAACCATTAGCACCGGTTCACAATATCGAGCGTTCTCACGTAAAAATAGAGGTTACGTGGTACAGTACACAGTATACTGTTCACACAAAACGGCTTGCAGGAGATTTTATACGGCCACTGCTCTGCGCCTCTTCTTTCCTTCGCTCTCCTTTCTTCGACGCATTCCAGGAGGTTACGCTCATCGCATGCATTGATCAGCTAGGTGTGCCGCAGCAACGGAAGCACGACTTTCCACTCTTTCGGACTTCTTGCTGCGCGTACCTCGTGTTTTTTTTTCGCCATTACTTGTGCGGTTTTAATAGCCGTCTACATGCAAATTGTAATGCTTAATCTTTTACGTAATTGGATCAAGAGAGGATACTTGTCTGACACACATGGCACAACTCATAATTAAGAATATCTGTCAATCACCTGATCTTCTTAATTGCTCGTTTATGGGCAGACCCCATTTGAACGACTCGATGCTTGCGGTGGAAGGTGTGACGTTATGATGCATGCGAGCTCTAAGCCAACTCCAAAGGACATTGTTTTCTGTTTTTTCGTGGGATGAGGAAAACGTACATCTCTTGCCACAGACACCGCAACTGTCGTGCTCTAAGCAGACATGTCCCAGAATTATTCCAAAGCTCCAGCGTGTGTATTCAGAAAGGGACAGGCCACATGACATGCCCCGTGAACGTTCTCGTCATTCTGTGTACATATGTGTACACAGCATTATAAAGGCGCAGAAGAAAGTACGAAAGATTAGGCGTGCGCATGCTTCTTTTGCTAGGCGACACTTGGCTGGGCCGATCATGCGCGGAGCAACTGTTGCGGACTGTGTCGAAGAAAGAAGATCGGAAGAAAAAAGAGGCACATACCCTTTGTTTGACGACACCTGGGTTGGTGGAGCACAGGTAGAGCGGTTACACTGAATGGAGCCCCCCTGCGAATAACGTGTGATCAGAATCGTGCTTCTCCTTAAGTTTACTCATGTGTGCGGCATACCATACCTTCTGGCACGTTGCGCACAAGCAGGACGATGAAACCCAGAGGGCAACCAAAAAGAGGGTGATTTTCAGTCCTTTACTTTTGTCGCTTGGGCTGTGCGTGGAATGTTTGAATTTCTGGAATGCTACTAACTCACTCAAACCATTAACACATACGTGCAGCATATATAACAATACACGTGCAACTCCTCCTACTTTCTCCTTTGCTGTGACCCAAATGCACTTTCTTTATTTTGTTCAGGTGCTATGCTTTTTTAATGGTTCAACAGGCATCTGTGGCACAGTTTGAAAAAAGGGAAGCCTTTGCCCACAATATCACACGTAATTGCATTTTTTTTAAATGTCAGTTTTTTTTTTTGCGTGGGTGCAAAACACGAAATTGATAGTGATAACAACTTTGGCAATGTAGGGGCCAGGGCTGGGCAAAGATACTTTGAAATTGTATCGCGATACGATACAAGATACTCAGGCAAAAAGTATTGAAGATACAGATACAAGATACTACCGCAAAAATTGTATCCCATACGATACTTGCCAATTGTATCTTAAGATACTGCGATACATTCTCAAATTTGTTGTTATAGAACCCAGTAGTTCAGTAGCGAGCGCCCATGCAGAAAAAAATCCACTTGAAAATTTCTTAAATGTGGCCAATTTCATTTTAATGTAATGTTTGTTCGTATCTCAACAGTTTTGTCCTTCTTGGTCAACGTAAATTAGTTTACTTCCGAAGAACTTTTTAGGGTTTGTTTTAGCTACTTAACAGGACAGCTCTTGAGACACTTCGCTCACAGTGGTTCTTGCTTGTAATTTCTGTGATTGATGTGAGTCGCAGCTGAGCTTGCCGACCAGCTAGCGGGTTGCCATCTAAGCACACGAGCTTCAATAGGAAGCCTTCACACGATGGCGCTAATACCGGTGTGCAGTTTTACCTTGTCCTAAAGGACCGCTTATGCTATACCGAATCACCGTTGTACAGAAGCAACAACGTTTGTAGCGAAATATTGTGAGGAATACTGTATATAGCGCTACTTAGAGCACACAAAGCTACTATTACTTTTAGGGGCGAAGCTCCTTAGGGTGTGGGTCGTTCCCTCCTCTGTAGTAGTAGTAGTAGTAGTAGTATGTATGTAGCCAGCTCTAGTTTTAAGAATTGCTCACTAGATGGCGTTGTGTGTATATGTCCTTGGAAATAATATCACTAGATGGCGTTAGTGGTTTTCGTATAGTTGACGATTAAAGAGGATAGATGGTGCTGTTATAATTGGGATCGTCGGGCCGACGAGGTACTCGGAGTCGAGCACCGCGTCGCGGAGCATGCGGCGGCTCCGGTACTCACGGCGGCACAACCGATAGCCAAGGACGCGGGGCTTTCACACCTCACAGCAGCGTTCTGTGGCGATGCATGCGGAGGCGAGGCGTTGCGTCGAGCACTGGTGTGGACTTCGGCGTCTGAGTAGGTGGCATCGTCTTCCTCTGTCGTGGAACGCGAACTGGCGTTGTCGCTGAGGCTGGGAGCGCCCGGAACACAAGTCGGCGACGCTCGTGCCCAGCTCACGATCGAACACCCAGGATCATGCAAAGACGTGACACGTGTTGTCGCGTCTTTGCATGATCCAGTGGGCAATGTACGGGGGGGATTCACGGTTACCCGAATGATCCCTCTGAGCTTCGCCCACTCACCATCATTCACTTCGTGGATATGCTGTGATTTTTCATATTCTTCTCATCTGCTGGCGTAAGCCGTTCGTTATCTATATACTATCTAACGTACAATCAATTTTTCTTCAGCGAAAGAACATGTGCACCCCAGAAACGCCTCGAACCTATTGTATTGTCACGTGATGGTGACAATTTGAAGAAAGTGGCAGTCACTCCGGTACAGACGAAACTCATTAGGGGGGCTAACTTGTGCCCAGAAAACTAAGTAACTCAAAGGACGAGCAAAGCGTGCTGTACTCTGGTAGCGGCAATAAATGTCGTCGGCCATCGGTAATCTGATCATCGGCAGCAACCGTCATGTTTTATACATCAGTGATCGCACTTTGCAGCGTTATCGCTGGTGCTCGCGTAAGCTCGCGAATTAACAAGAGTACGCGCGTACTGCGCGTAATCTGAATAATATTTGTTTAGTTTTACGTCCTAAAACCACGATATGATTATGAGGGACGCAGAAGTGGAGGGCTCTGGAAATTTTAACCATGTGGTGTTATTTAACGTGGAATCAAATCTAAGTAGATGCGCCTCTAGCATTTCGCCTCCATCGACATGCGGCCGCCGCAGCAGGATTTGCGCGTGATCTTAACAGAACAATCTGAGACAATCTCGAAGTTAACGAAACATTGTGGGGCGGCTTGCGCCGAGCGGTGATAAGCTTTTGTGGTTTAGACCCGATCACACCGAAATGAAAAAAATAAGAGCGCGTGGAAGTGTAGTTGCAGAAATCGTTGCAGGACAACGCCGCTCTTCACGCTATTGCCGCCTGTAGCTGTGATTACCTGGCAATTAGTAATAGTAGAAAAAAAATAGGGAGTCCTAAAAACGAAAACAAATATAACTAGCATAGTAGAAAAGCCGTTCCGTTTCAAGCATTCGTAGTGAATAGGTTCAGATACACAATACAGGTGGCACTCCTAATAACTATGACAACTAAGCATGAAGTATCGTGAACTTACCTGTGAAGGTAAGATAATAAAAAAATCAGTGCCTATGGAAAATTGCCTGAAATGGCTCGTTGGCATGTTCATAAGAAAAACGGACAATTTGATATAACAATGTTTCTCGAATACCCCTTTTAAGACCTTTAAGGTGGCCCCTAATTATTCCCATTATTGTAATGCAAACGCAATTTGGTCATTTTAACAAGCAGTAGGCAGAATTTTGGTGCTGTATACTCAATGCACACCCACATAATGACATAGTTGTTTCCAAAATTGCCTTGGCAGACGAGTAAATTCAAGTGAAAATAAATGTGTAAACAGTAGCAGAAATAAAGCAGACAGTTAAAATTAAGGATAAAACAGAGACCTTATTTTGGCTGTACTTTAGAAAAGGCACATTTCATTCACCATACCGGGAAAAAAACCCTTCAGAGCCCTAGGTAATGTATGGGATGCAAGAGAAGAACAATTGAGAAAGCACTTGTGCTAACAATCATATTATACTTCCAATACCTCGGTGAATAGAAATAGCTGGAAGGAAGCCACATGGTACGCCAAAATGTCGTCTGATAGATAAACGCTTGTTCTGGAGAGCGGCATCAGAATTTGTATGGTCATCGCAGCACGCATGTGGAACGCGGCGCTTGCAAGTGACTAAGGGTAAGTGTCATGGCTCTGACACAACTAAAAAAGGGGACAAAAATCGAGAAAAGAAACGGAACGTGGGCAAGCACGCGAACGTATAGTTTCTGTCGGGACTGCGCGAGCTCTGTCATGTTCCTCTGCACCACCAAAAAGGACGCGCACGCCTCATCTCCTTCCCTCCCTGGTGTAGTCGGGCGGAAAGATAAAATGATGTCACTGCCCTTAGTTTTATTCAGGTGGCCTAGTGGCACCAGTACCAGCCTGAGAAGCGGAGTTTAGTCAGCGATTAATGTTTCGCACGGTAGCGCTGCGATCGCAGTATCTTGTATTTTGAGATACACGATACATTATCGAATGTAACGGAAATACAGATACAGATACTCGTCTTGCGAGACGTATCGCGATACAGATACAAGATACCCAAAGAGTATCTAAGATAGTATCTAAGATACATGTATCTTCGATACTGCCCAGCCCTGGTAGGGGCATTCGAGCTTCCTGAGCATGTGCTGTAGAACACAGCTTGTGAAGGCGTACAAGACCATGTACCTAAACGAAAGGTAACGTTAAAGAAAAATTTAAAAAAGAAGACCAAATCAAGCATTGTACAAAAATTGATGTGCATAAGGAGTTGTAGGAGAAAAAACGTGAACCATTCTAAAAGAATGCATACTTTATTGCTTTCATACATTCAAAGCAAAAGGCATCAAAGTTGCGTGATAGTCATCAATACACATAAGTTTATTGATTACTTTTTCAATATTGGTTCAGGGATCGCCTAGCTGATAGAAGGCCAACGGTATTCAAAGCGTTTCTCCTTGCTTTCACCTGTGGTCAGCAAAAATTTACTGAAGCAGGTGGTCAGGACCTGCAGTAAAACCTTCTCTTGATGCACGCACAATCATGTTTCTTCAGACAATATATCAGTTGCTGATTCCGCAATCTCCTCGCTGGACAGTGGATCCTAAAAGAAGAGTACAGTTGTTTTACACTATGGCAACGGTTACTGCCACATTGCGCACAACTGCTGATAACATGCAATGTAAGACATATACTAAACCCCCCCCCCCCCCCCCCAAAAAAAAAAAAAAAAGAAAAAAAGAAAACAAGGGGGGTGTCACTTGACCAATACATAAGCGCTCCTAAAATCTAATATCCTGTGCAATACGTTTATCCGAAAACAAAAATTCTGAACTGAAAAAGTACGTTAATCCCACATGTAATTTGCTTCTCTTTAGCACAAGAGTCAGCAAACTATAATGTAAGAGACAGTTTGGTCGCAGAAACACGGCACCAGGTGATTAGAAACAGAAATTGTAAAATCAACATTTTTCGTAATAGTATCTGAAGTTTCACGTTCCAAAACCACGATTTGATTATGCGAGGCGCCGTAGTAGAGGGCTCCGGAAATTTTGACCATCTGGTGTTCTTCAACGTGCACTGATATCGCAGAGTACACGGGCCTCAACCATTTCGCCGCCATGAAAATGTGACCGCTGCGGCCGGAATCGAACCCGCGACCTTCGGGTCAGCAGCCCAGCACCATACCCACTGCTCCAGCACGGCGAATCAAGGTTTTTCAGTGACCATACTTAGCATTTCACGTGGAGATTTAATATGTTCGTACCTAATTGTTTTCCTGAAGGAGTATACACGGGGCAGTTCATATTCTGGGCTGCACGGAACGTAAGTCATATCGGCGTCGGAAAGTTTCCAGGTGCCTGGAGATCCTCGCAGCATGCCTTGGGAAGGATGTATGCTGTAAACAGTTTCAACGGAAGACAATGAATATGGCAAAAAAAAAAGAAAAAAATACATTTGTGCTGTTTACGTACCTTCAAACATTCCGGCTATGACAGTTACATAACATGTATACCGATTTAGCTTTTCTAACCACAATGGCCCGTTGCTTTCACCATAGAACAGAACTAGAACAACAACAAAAATTACCCTATTGTAAGAGAACAGATTCACATCGCCACAGAACCAAGAACATCGAAAGACATACCAACTACAGCAACCATGTCCACCTTCGGACTCCTACTTTGCACGATTGCTGGCATGCATGCTATCTGAAATATAGTTAAGCCACAGCGTATTGTTTTTTGCGTAACATATCCTTTGCAGCTGCCCCGTTTAGATAGCGACGCAGTTCGACGTATAGTCGAGCGCTGCAGAGCAAGTACTGCCCATAACAATTAATTGCGTCAAAGACTGACAATTTATTTTTTCTGACACGACCCACCTCTTGCAGTAGCGGAAGCGTGGGCATGAATTCAAGTCATCTTAATTTTGAACGCCCGTACATTGCGATCTGTATGAGTGCTACTGCGGAACGAAGATGACTACGGTATATATTCATTCTGGTCGAACTGCTCAGTGGGACGAGACACGAAGAGAAGGCGAGACAGACAAGCGCAGACTAACAACCCAGTTGTTAGTCTGCGCTTGTTTGTCTCGCCTTCTCTTCGTGTCTCGTCCCACTGCGCAGTTCGACCAGAATGAACCCGTACCAACTCGCCCAACTCTCCACGCTGCTTAACGGTATATATTTGTGGTAAGGTTTCAAGTCAAGATCAACGCACAGGAAAAGTTTGACGGAAGCCCGTCTGGTGGGGATGATACATGGTGAAGGCAGAAAACCCGAAACATTGAGCCGACCAAAGCAAAACGTGAACACGCACACTCACGCGCGCGCGCATGCTCGCACGCACAGAGAGATAGAGAGAAACACGCGCGCACACATACACACGCTCACACAAACACACTCACTCACTCATGTACACACACGCACAAGCACCCGCACACATGCACACAAACACGCACTCGAAAACTCGCTCGCTCGCTCACTCGCACGCACGCACGCACAAACACACGCACACACACACACACTCACACACACAAACGCGCGGGTACATATATGTACACACACGCAAACACACTCATCCACTCACACACACGCACACCAACCCAAACGCGCGCGCAGACATATCCACACACGTACACACACACACGAATGCCCACGCGCATATGCACACACACGCAGACGCACTCACTCTCACACACATACATGCACATACACACACGCACGCACACACAAACGCGCGCTCACACATATACACACACACGCACGCGAAAACACTCATTCACTTCCCCCCCTCACCCACACACACACACACACACACACACACACACACACACACAGGTATCATCTACTTGCGACCAAGTCGTGACAACAAACCCAGAGGAGCAAGTTAGTGCGCATTCAGAATTATTCTGGGCAGCGCTGATATGGGGCACTTTGTTGATGCTGGCAACAATATTTCACACCGTGATTGCAGGCTTCATCGAGCAATTTCAAGGTACCAACACGATGACAACAAGAAGGGCTAAACTTCTGTCCTTGATGCTTCTCAGATAAACTGGAAAGATAACAAATGATCTTGGTCGGATGTTTGATAATATACGCTCAAACACCCGCCTTGTAAGGACAAACGCGAACTGAATTCTGCCAATAACAATGCATTGCATAAAACATGACATCAGTTATTTTTTTGACATGGTCCACCTCTGACAGTAGCGTACGTATGAGCATAGGCGTGCGCACGAGGGGGGGGCAGAGGGGGCGGCCGCCCCCCCCTAGTCACCTAAGAAGGGGGGGGGCGCAAAGTCTGCCTCATACATTGATTTAATAGGGAGGGGGGGGGGGGGGGCGCAAAGTCTGCCCCCATACATTGACTTAATAGGGAGGGGGGGCGCTGCGACGAACCTTCGCCCCCCCTGAAGGGGAACTCTGCGCACGCCTATGCGTATGAGCGTAAATTCTTGCAAGCACGTGACATAAACACACATACACAATCAAATAATGCACTGAACAGAGAACATTACTTACGTGTAAATCATATTGGCTGCTGTCCTCGGCCACCGCAACAACGGATGCAACACGTTCGATAATTGCCAGTCTCAGACAGGCGAAGAATCGGCAATGCAGCTCGTTGCAACGGATGCGCAGCGCACTGAACATGTCCCCGTTGCATTGCCTCGTGGCTGATTTGCGGCGGATCGCGCGTTTGCGAGTGTGTTTGCTTACTGTGTCACCAGGTACGCGTCACTCACGTACAAAACACCATTAGGCAACGCACGTCATCAAAACGAGGACCGTAAAATCTGGTTAAATCGATGAAACAAATATCAGCACAAGCGCGACTTCAAATTCTTAAAACACCACACCAACCGCCTCTCATTCGAATGCCCTTCCCGGCATACACCTCAAGCTGTGCAAAGCCTCAGAGAGATGACGCCTTCCTTCCTTCGATGCGGTTGAAACTGGTTGAAACGGCGCCAGTAAGACGCCACATTTGTGAGTCACGCCATCACCGCGAGCTCACACATCCCTCTATGCACTGACACTGGAGCGGCCGTCGCATGCTGTTTTGTGAACTTAGCGGCATCTTTTTTCTCCTGTGTTGGCAAATTGATGACGGTTAAGCGTGTATGGTGCAATGCTGTGACCTGACGCTTACTGCACATTACGGCCAGTTAACTTTTGCGAGAAAAAAAAGACAAAAAAAAAAGAAACTAAACAGACAAGACAACAAGAAAATTCGGATAAATTGTATTGCGAGTCTCGGAACATATTTTTCTCGCTCCACGGAATTATTCTTGGATCGCATCGTTATAATTTTTTTCGGTTGTTGTGCCCATGTCTGTTCGGATTTTATCCCACTTCTTTAATTACGTGTGAAGTGGGCTCACTTTATTGAACTGCAGTTTTAATTCATACCCCACCATCACTTGCAACAGTATCCCGCAATCTAATACCGCTGCTACTCTTATTTTCTTTTCTGCTGTTACCTAATACCCTATCTGTTTATACATTATCCACTGTTCAACTGCTAAAGCCAACCTTGAACAAGAAAGATCGCGATTTGACACATTGACCAATAAACTTCCACTCCATAGTGTAGGTCCCCTGACGGATGAGTCACTGCGCTTTTATAAGTTACAATCTAGATCTAAAATGTCTATCGCGGTCCTTTAGCTTTTAAAATGGCATGCTTCTGTCAATGTAACCTTTATGTGAGAGGTAAATGAAGAAACCACAAAGATAAAATTGTTGTAACAGCCATGTAACCTATAAACTATAAGTTACTTGCCGTTTTATGCTGTCCTAAACGTTACCGTGATAACAGTGTAGGTTCGACTGACAATCTTTATTTTAAGGGCGAAGCTCCTTAGGGCATAGGCTAGTCCCGCGTTGTCGTAGCCACCTCCTCTAGTTTTCGGAGTGTTGACTAGATGGAGCTGGGGGTACTCTAGTACTATAATTGCGAACTAGATGGCGCTCACTGCGTTCGAGACGCGTGCTCGAGAAAATAGTTGGCTCATACAACATATGGCACCGCGATATGGTTTCACATGCATATCGTTCGACCACATGCAACCCTACAATCATCCGAGAAACCAGCATCGATCTCGTCTTTGCAAACTTCCCACTACGACCCATCCAAAAACCCCTATCCCTCCACTTCACCGACCATAAAGCCATTATAATGAAGGGGGGAACGGAAGCCACGTCTAGCTACCATTTACGAACAATAAAATCATTTCGTTGTGTATATACAGTGTTTGTCACGTCTTTGATGAGGTACTGGGCAAGTTTTCACGGAAGATTCACGGTTTACCGATAAACCCTCCGGAGCTTCGCCCACTCATCATCATTCACCCCGTGGATATTGTATGGTATGGAAAAACTTTATTTATGTGCGTCATGCTGTGATTTTTTTTAGATGTGAAGCATCTTATGGCGAAGCTTAATCCGGTGGTGGTGGTGGTGGTGTGCCGCGTGCCCACCCTTACTGCGCATGCGCAAACAGTTAAAGAAAAAAATAAAAATAAAAAACCTCCTCTCCCCCTCTCTCTCCTCTAGGCATCCCTCCCCACGGCAACCACACCCCTCACTGCGCATGCGCCTCCCTTCCTCTCTCCCCTCTTACACTCCCCCCCTCTCTCCATCCCCTGCCCGCGGCGTCTAACTCCCCCCTGCGCATGCGCGTCCCCCCCCTCTCTCCTCTCCTACGCTCCCCCCCTCTCTCCTCTACGCATCCCTGCCCACGGCGTTCACACTCCCACTGCGCATGCGTGTCACCCCCTCTCTCTCCTCTCCTCCGCTTCCCCCTCTCTCGCCTCGCGACGCCGACGCAGGCAGCGTCTGCTAGCGAGTTTCTTGGTTGAAAAAACCGACTGCTCGCGCTGCACAACCGTTCACTGGCCATCCAGTATATATGGCAATGGATCTTGACCTCCAAGGTGGTGCCGGTGGAAGATTTCTCCTGTGCGTTGTTGAACAATAAAAATTCGCAGCGTGCGCGTTAACTAAAAGCGGAGTGCGGGTCTCTGTGTCCAGTCGGAGTCTTCTGTCTCTCATTGCCCATTAGCAGCGATTGGCATGTTCCAGTAGGAAACACCGCTCCATCACTGCGTGCTTTGCGCCTCCTCAGTTTTCTCTCCTGCGCAACGCTGCGATAGGGCCAGCGTCAACGCCACCGCCAGTGTAAGCGTTAGCGCCCGCTGCTTCACATCTACACATGGTTCCCTTTAGCGGGAGATGGTGTAATTTTTTTCTTCATTGTCTTCGTGTGAGAATCGAAGCCAGGTCGTCTGTGTGGCAAGTACGTGCTCTACCACAGAGCGACGCTATTGCTCGATACTGCGTCGAAAAATACACCATCTGAATGCCATGGTGTTGGAGACACCATGACAATCGCGCCAGGCGTCAAAACATTTCAATGGCGCCGCATATTGCTGTTTTAAAGGCCAACCCATTGCAAAGTGCTGAAGAATATTTAATCATCATCCCCTGCAAAAGCATTAACAAAGTGAGCAGCTGTGAAGGTTCGCGTGTTGCCTTATATACGGAGGCGTAGTGGGCCCTTCGTTGATTCCCAAAAGGAAGAAATATGACGTATTGGGCACTTCACAACTGTACTTGCAGTAGGCATTCTAGGGTAGTTTGAAATGGCCAATGTTACGCGCACGGTAAGTTGTTCGTTTCCTTACGGCACGCTAGAGGCATTCACCGACAACCGAAGCGAGGCTAGCAAATGAGAAGTCGGTACGCATGGGGCCCGATTACACTATCGTATTCTACTCTTGAAGGCACATCTGAAGGTTCGTCCAAGTTTTTCTCGCTATGAATCACGACCAAACCTCGACCAAGTGCTCTGCTGTAAAAAAATGTGCAAATGGTCTCACTGCACTTGTTAATGAAATTTTTTTGTCCCTTTCAGTTCTTTCTAGACCTCAAATTGAGCTTGTTTTTTTGGCCTATGTCACTGTAACTTTTGCGCGTGGAGATCTCTTAGATAGAGAGATGGGCGGGTACTTTTGCCAATTTTCTTCGAAACGAGCCTGAAAATCAAGGAGGCTGGTCAGCTGAAGATTACATTTCATACACTGTTCAAAGTGTTACGTTTTGCATTCAGCCAAATTCGCCAGCCTGCTTCTCTGTCGCAAAAATATATGGGCAGCCTATTATCTATTTCTAAAAAAAAAAAACGCCTTGGGGTATCCCTCAAAGAACTTTATTGTTTTATCATTGGTTTTATGGCAGTGAACACGCCCAAATGCGATATTCATTGCGGCAGCGCCGCACGTGTATTTGTATCATACGCACTGTTTCAGCGAAAACATAGCAAGAACACAAAACACGCTACGAAGCAATTTCGCGGTCCAGCAATACCTTTTCGAGCAGCGGATTTCACCGTAGCCGTGGCCCAGTGGACAGGGCGTCCGCCTCGGCAACGGGAGGTAGGTGGTTCGAATCCTACCGCCGGACACCCACCGGTATCAAGGGCAAGGCGTCCCCCCCGACCCGGCGCCCGGTTGTTTACGGGGTGCGTGAACGCCTGGGGAGAGAACCCACCAGCAGTTACCGGGCTGCTGGCCCATTAGATTCGAATGCTAACCCGTAAGGGTGGTTATACTGTCGGCCATGTGCTGTTCAGCGCAATTCATGTTAAGCGCATGGTGATCAACGCCACTCACACTTCCTAAATATGGTTCCTCCTTTTTTATATCGAAATGCTGCGAAAATGTGACCGCAACAGTTGTACGGAATATGTCGAAGCCACTTAAGTATTATGCGAAATTTTTTCATGGCAATTATGGCGTTACAGTATGCTGAGTTTTCTACCTCAGTTACGGTGTTATAAGTGACAAAATCATCAAAAATGATAGAAGCTAACCCGGAATATTTAATTCCAAGCATTCGTCCATCCAAGAAGGAGGGAACCATTTCTTCTTGCGCTGATTTGACGATATCGTCCTGTTAGTATCATGAAGGCTCCACTGTGCCTAGCGAACTGCCAATCACTCCTCTTACCTATATTTTCTTTTCTTAGAGCAGTATATACGTAAACGCGTAATAAATTATTCATAATTGATTAGTTTCGTCCTCGACAAGGAAAGTCATATATGAATTCAAGCGTTCCTCGGTGGATCAATGTCTAGGGTTCTCGGATGCTGACCCGAAGGTCGCGGGTTCGATCCTGGCTGCGGCGATCGCATTTCGATGGAGGCGAGATGGTGGAGGCCCGTGTACTGTGCGATGTCAGTGCACGTTAAAGAACACCAGATGGTCAAAATTTCCGGAGCCCTCCACTAAGACGTCCCTCATCATCATATCGCAGTGGTTTTGGGACGTAAAACCCCACATATTAATATTAATATTTTTTTCGACAAACTTTGTGAAGACTGTGCTCCAGCTGATGCGTTAGGAAGGAGTCTTCTTAACGCATCATATATTGCATGACAGAAGAGTAGAATCGCGCCAGGCGTCAGAAGTTGTGAATTCAGCAGCGAGTGGGTGTTTCAAAGGCCCAGCCATTACAAAGCGCTCCAGACATATTTAATCCTCATCAGCAGAAGAACCATCAACAAAGTGAACAGTTGCGTAGGTTCGCGTGCTGCCCTGCGGACACGTAGTGGACCCTTCGCAAATTCGCAAACGGAATAATTGTGGTGTAGCGGGGACTTAAGAACTGTGCTTGCAATAGGCAGTCGTTCGTTTCCTTACGGCACGGCTGAGGCATGCACCGAGAACCGAAACAGGCTACAGTTCAGAAGGCGACGTGCACGAGACCTGATTACACTATCGCGATCTACTCTTGAAGGCGAACCTCAAGCGCCCTCCAATTTTTCTTTTTAAGATTAAAACAATCTATACTTAAATGGGTAAAAACTGACAGGTTGCTTTATGCGTTCACCTAAGACGACTTCAAAGCGAAAGGCACCTTCTGTTTCTTCTCAGTCGATGTAATGATGCTACCCCGCCACCTAACGCACCTAACGTGGTTTTTCGCTACCTTCAGTACTGAAGGCACCCCCCTCGTGATTTTGCGATGCCTCCATGATCGGCCCACATTCGACCAATCTACGATGCCATGTTATGACGTCATCATGTGACGTCACTTGACATAATGTCGAAGTGGCGTCACACTGATGTCACAAATTTTGGCGATCTATCACGTCATGATCATGTCATATTGTCACGTGGTCGTGACGTTGAGAAAACAAGAGTTCAGGATGAAACTCTTTATTTGGCTGAACTTGTTGCCTAGAAACGGAAACTAAAATTACAGCAAGCAATGCACGCTGCACACTGATAACCGGCGCACAGAGCGTCGGTCGTCGAAAAACTGATCCGCGGCAACGCGCGTCGGCATTTATACACGTGTCGTCGAACATTCGAGCGCTATCCCTGGCGGCCTGAATTTGTTCCAGAATAAACTCAGCTGTTCCGCT
The DNA here is from genome assembly GCA_030522465.1 of Rhipicephalus appendiculatus. Classification (NCBI taxonomy): domain Eukaryota; kingdom Metazoa; phylum Arthropoda; class Arachnida; order Ixodida; family Ixodidae; genus Rhipicephalus; species Rhipicephalus appendiculatus. Next base: position 14,327 of record JALIZH010022645.1, read on the forward strand.
TGCACGCTCAAGCCGAACAGATCATCGGAAAATTACCTAGAACGCTCTCAGACATTCTGGCGTGGATTGCGTAAGGCAGTATCAGCACGTGCAATAGCCGGCGACGTAAAACATAGAAAGGAGTGTGTGTGGCTGTATGATGTCGTCATCACGTGATGATTTTTAGCAGCACTCGTCCCCGCGAGCAGTCAGTTTTCGCGTTTGATGAGGCACCTAAGGCTTTTGCGTTAATAAACCTTCTTCGCGTGGCGGCATTCGAACCCGCGTACCAATGGTGCAAAGGCAAGCCAGGGAGCAAAATTCCTGTACCTATACCATTGGACGCGTAGTCGCTTGCTGATAGGCCGTGCCAGCGCTGCTGCCACCACTGGCGGTGGCCGGATATTCCAAGTAAAAATAACTCACATACAAAAGAGTCCTTGCATGCCGTCTTTGGTGAGATCAGTAAATAGAGGGATGAAGGAAGAAGCCGGAGAGGAGGAGGGTTACCCCTCCTTTCCAACTTCACGTGCAAGCGGGATGTGTTCGCGCCCTCTTACAGGTCCGCTGGCCGCTCCGTCGATGCGGCCATTCGTTAAATGTCATTAACCATTCTTTTGAATGTTGCTCTTTTGTTGTGAAGTGAACGAACGAAACCTGAACGATTTCTCAATTAGACAAAACTTGATCAATTCACGCAAAAATTGAACACTTATTTTTTTTAATCACACGTTTCGTACTAAAAACAGAGACATACACGTAGTGTAAAAGTGTTAATCTACAAAATGAGATTTAATTACCAACTGAATTATACACATAAAGAGCAAATTGTGAATCCAGAATATCCTAGCGAATGCAAAAATTATTAACAATCACCACCGCGCCACGCCATATTTGACTGACGCAATCACGTCCTAAGAAGGCGCGCATATTTCTCTTACAGAACTTGAGTAACCAAACAAGACAGAAGTTGAGTGAAAGATGGAGGCGTGAAGCGGTGAGAAATTGTTCAACAGGGAATGTCGCTGGAGGCATTGTTTCGACAAGTTGCAACTTGTCTTCGTCAGGGCAGCAGCATTGCCTTGACGAGGAAAAGTGCACCTTGTCAAAACATCGACTCCAGCGACATTCCCCATTGAAGAATTTCTCAAGACATTTTGTTCATTATGCATACGCCTCAGTGACAATATTAGAAGTAAATAAGCACCAAGTTTCAAACTGGCTACACACATTTTCTTGAAGAGGAAGGAGCCAATAATTGCTTGGCATTATTTGAACTACCTCTCAAAGGTAAAAGATGAAGAAATTGTGTAGCTGAACCAACACGCACTCAAGCGTTTCATTACAAGTATTTCGCCTTTCACAGATCTGCTGTCGTCGTGACGAACAAGTTTTGCGACAATGCCGTAATTATGTCTGCGTCAGTCGGGATTGCAGAGGATTTAGAGCACCAATGTACACATGCAAAATGAATACTTGGTGAAATAATACACCGAAATACCTGTGCTCTGCCGTTGTGGCGTTTCCTGTTCGCGAAGGTTTACAGGCTTCGCGAACAGGAAGCACCACAGAGCTTCGGAAGACATGTGATGCCCCGACGTAGTCATCTTGGCCTAACCCCCGTATTCACAAACGCCTTCACTCGAGGCTTCTCCTCGACTTCACCAAGTCAAGGCGAAGCGCCTTCCTCGACTCAAGGAGCCGCTGCGTTTCTTGAACTCTCCTCCGCCTTTCCTTCGCCAAGGGAGGCCTTGGAAATGCCCCCTTCACTTGAGTGAAACACATGGGCCGAAAAAGGCGTCTGATAACGAGGATAATCCTAAATGTTGTTAGCAAATAGCTATCTTCGCACAATAAATATATGTCTTCCTTAATTATTCTTCCTTATCAATTGACATTACGGCAAAATACAGGCCTTTAGATCAGTAGTGTAGCTTCCGTAAGCCTTGAGCCGATAGAGTAAGCGAAACCCTCGCTTCAAGTCTGGCAACAGTCACACCCCGGCTGCTGATCGAACAGCTGACTGCGTTTTGAGCGCTGCTGAACGTTTTCACGTGATTAATTTATTGCGTTCCTCATGCGCCTGTCATTCGCTGGTTATAATTACGGCAGTGTCTGCGTGTGTATTGTTTGTGACCCAGCTTTCGCCATGGTTACTAACGAACGACGTGAGTGATGGCAGGGAGCACAGCCCCTCAACCGGACGATTTGTTGCTTTGTTTACCTTCATGTTGTTGAGAGCCTTCTGATCACTGATGCAGCTACCGAACGGATAATGCGGGTGAGTGAGTAATTTTTACGCGGTATCACATTACACTGACGTGCTTTGTGAATTCACCACTGCACTGTGCACAAGAATTACTTGTACGTAAAATCGTTCTCGCTGCGGGAGTACGTGCACAGTTCGTAATTTTTATTTTTCTCATTTCATTTTTCTGGGAGCTTCAGCGTGGCACTCTTGTAGTGGTTCCTTTTCGTGTAATAAGTAATGTGGAAGATAATGCTCGAAACTTCTAGTCAAGGTTACACCAGTGTCGCGTTAAAGAGTAGGCATGCTATACCTGTGGTTGAGCGTTCAAATTGGACTTTTACGCAAATTGAGCAAAGCGATCGTGTGCCTTCCTCCCACCATCGACGATAGCAGTGTTTTAAAGTTGTTTTATTTAATTAGGAGCATATGTTGTCGGTTAACAGGGACTGATGTGTGTGTGTGTTTTTTTTAACAGCGTAGGTTGGACATCAGGTATGCTTCATGCAAAATGTTAATCTTCTAAGTATGCTTGAGTAAGCAGTTAATTATTTCCATCTTTGTTCTATTCGCCCTGCACCTGTTGATGTGTCTAACGTGACAGATTCGAATAGACCCTTTAGATCTTCGTAAATTCCGTCTGCAAGGTCACGCAGCGGCCACGCTATAAAATTTTTGTCCCGCCTTCTTGTTCTGGAAGCGCATAAGCGCATTCGTTTGTGCAAGAATGTTCTCTGTACTTACGTTTCGGCTTTCATTTGCAGATTATGACTCCCTGGAATACCTGCTGAGAAGGACCACGGTGTCTGTGTTGCATTGTGAAGCCTCGGCAGTACATAATCCATAGGACATTTTGGTTATTGTGCAAATCGTGAGACTGAAGCCGCTTCTGACGTTTGCCGCTGTTCTGTCTTAAAAACGACCGTGTGGGTTCTCTCAACCTGGGAGGAAGTGTCGCTAAGGAGCAGAGTAGTTTACTCTGCTGATTCAACGTAGACCAAAGCAACAAAATGTTGAAAAATGCTCAAGAGCATTGCAGTCATCGCGGCTACTTCTGGTCAGAAGAACTATGTAAATATACGCTATTGCTGCAACATTAGCATCTCTGCCTGTTGGAAACGCGCCACCTCACTTCCGTGGAAGAGGAGTGGTGCTGCTGTATATAGAACAAGTCTGATTTTTGTAGAACTGCTTTCCTGAAGAATCAGAGCAGATGCGGTTCTTGCGATCCTGTCCGATCATGAAAGGACAAGGATGACACTAATTTAGGTATTCATATTTGGACAAAGCTGAAATTGCAAATGGTAAATGAACCTTTATTATATGTGGCTGATGAAGAACGGCGTAAGTGACAAACACAAGTGCGTAAGCTACAAAGTGTCCGTGAATCAAGCATATACAGGCCTACACACTGCCAAGATGAAGTTCGAGCTTGTAGGACACCATGAAGGAGATACAGGGGGTAGACACTCTAGCGTGACTAATGCAGTGCAGCTGCACACATTAAATGCAGATTTCCTCATTTTGTATACAGTCATTCAAACGCTGCAATGCATTGCAAATACTCTACGTTTCAAGACAGTGTTGGTCTGCGTTCTTCTGTCGGCAGCCTGGTCCCTGCACAAAAGAGGCAAGAAATAATAAAAAACATAATAGGACGTCAAAGTTGCACTTTTTTTTTTACCTCTCGTTGTGCACACATTTATTAATATTTCTCGCGTTAGAGAACAGACATGTCTTTTGTTGAGTTTAATGAGCTTTGACTATTTTGATACATGTTTGGCTCAGGCACTTGCGCAGCTGAACAGGCATATGATTACATAACGTCTGCTAATTTCATTATCTAATGGCACGAATGTCTATATACTGCGTGCTTTTTTCTTCACAATTCGCCATCATTGCTATATTAGAATTGTTATTACTAATCTCGAAAATAAAACAACCTTATGAAATCTCTCTGCTGTATTTCTATTACATCTGTGTTTTTATAAGACATTCCATCCATTTTTGCGTTCATGCAGGCTTCATAGAGCATGAACCCCTGCTTGATTCCCTAAAGCTGGGTTTGGTCGTTCATAGGTACTGTGAGCTGCATAAACACTGTATATCGAAGCTACGTATCACGCGTCGTACCAGCAACTGCACACTCGTTGGGCCCAATTACATTGTCTTTTGTTTTCCCTCAAATGTCTCGAATAGTGATCTGATCAAGCAGAGGGAAAATGTGAAGAAAAAAACAGGAGAACGTACCTCTCGTTGATTTAGAAGATCGCCTAGCGGAGGTACGCTTCGCCGTATTTCGGTTAGGATAGCGAATATCTAACGGAGAGGAAGCCGCTCAGGAGTACGGTGAATGCAGCGCTTGAAAAGTTAGCTATCACGTTTCCTTTCCGCTTGTTTGTCAAGTCTTTCACAGCAGGCTTGAACTGATGCGGCGTACAAGTTTCATCGAAACACCCGCCGTGAAAGCACTGGCGCCCGTTGTAACACTTGGAGCACTCGCACGACGACTACCCGAAATCAGGTAATCCAATGGCTCATGCACGGAATACAACACATCACAGCACTAGCGAGCGGTCCTCTTGACAGCATGCCCGCCTGTGTCGGCCCCGCAGCATAACTGAGCCGTCGCCGAACCGCTCGAAGACAGCTCCGTAGTAAATGCGCACCGTCGCTGTCGACAGAAATGCTGCGGCGGAAGGTTGATTCATCGAGAAATGCCGACGAAGCGAGACACGCTCCCGCATGGACGCCATGTTGGCGCAGAAACTTCACTCAAGGAACGATTCAAGGTAGCTCCCTCGCTGCCTTGACTATCTCAAGGAAAACACTCGAGATTTCCTCAAGTCGAGGTGCGTTTCGAGTGAAGGGCGATTTGTGAATTGAAAAACGGCCCTCAAGGAGCGTTTCGAGTGAAGGGTCGAGTCAAGGAGCGTTTGTGAATACGGGGGTAATACTTGGTTGACCTGCTCGACGTGCTTACCGTGGGTTCCGTTGGCAGCACGCCAAATCAAATGACTTATCTTTCCCATTTTGATACTTGGCACTGGAACCGAGCGATATAACCAAGCGCGATCCGAGTTGTGATATCGCTGAGCGAGTGGCAAGGGTGAGCGGAGGCAAGCGCTACGAACACAAGAAGACAACGGCATCCGTCCCTTCGGCCAATTTGAAGTTCACAAAATAAGAAACCAGAAAGAAGATACACAAAAGAAGTGTTCAGTACAGTTCGATGTGATATCTTTATTGTAAAAGCATGTGAAAGACAAAGAAGAAAATCACAGCATATCCACGAAGTGAATGATGGTGAGTGGGCGAAGCTCGGAGAGATCATTCGGGCAACCGTGAATCCCCCCGTACATTGCCCACTCGATCATGCAAAGACCTGACAGCACGTGTCACGTCTTTGCATGATCCTGGGTGTTCGATCGTGAGCTGGGCACGAGCGTCGCCGACTTGCGTTCCGGGCGCTCCCAGCCTCAGCGACAGTTCCGCGCTCCACGACAGAGGAAGACGATGCCACCTACTCAGACGCCGAAGTCCACACCAGTGCTCGACGCAACGCCTCGCCTCCGCATGCATCGCCACAGAACGCTGCTGTGAGTCGTGAAGGCCATGGCTATGGGTTGTGCCGCCGTAAGTACCGGAGCCGCCGCATGCTCCGCAGATACCGGCTGCCCTGGTTTTGCATGCGACTCACACGAGAGCACTGTGGAGCTGACTACCTCCTCTCTGGTGAAGTTCACCTCACCGTTGATCACGATGGAGTCTACCTGCGGTGCTCGACTCCGAGTACCGCGTCGGCCCGACGATCCCAATTATAACAGCGCCAGCTATCCTCTTTAATCGTCAACTATACGAAAACCACTAACGCCATCTAGTGATATTATTTCCAAGGACATATACGCACAACGCCATCTAGTCAGCAATTCTTAAAACTAACTAGAAGTGGCTACTACAACATACTATTACAGAGGAGGGAACGACCCACACCCTAAGGAGCTTCGCCCCTAAAACATGGTTGAGCCTTCTACAGAGAAATCGGTATAGCACGAAAGTTTAACGTGTCTTGACAGAGGTAGTTGAGCGTCTGCTGTGCATTGTTTCGCCATAAAGGCGAAGAAATGAATTCTACAGCAAGAAATTGTAATGTTACGCGAAGAACGGCAAGCAGCTCGAAACCTGCAGCGCGCACCTCACGCAGAAAGAACGCACGAAATGAGCATACACAGGACTGTCACAGCTCGACACTTAAAGCGCGCTGCTCCAACACAACAAAGGACGCACGAAACGAACGCACAAGTATACACCGCACGAGCGCGAACTGCCGATGCTGTTACTTCTTTGTGTGTGAGCAGCACGCTTCTTTCGCAAACGCGGCCGCTGCAGCGAGCGGAGTGACCTTCGTTCTCTCTATAACTTCAGTGCAAACTTGGGGGGGAGCACAAGACGGACAAACCGCACCCATCAAGAGATAAGTACGCGCGCACGAGCGACAACGACCAGAAGGGGAGCGCGCGCCTCGCAATCGCAACGCGCGGGGGCACGACTTCTAAATCGCGCGCTTCGCGCCATTCGCGCCATCTCGCCAGTGCTGACAAAAACGCGCATAAATCGGAGAGCTCTGAGGGCCACCAACGGCATATGGTGTATATAAATAGCGTGCCATTAGTTACCTGAACAACGTGCGCTCTGTGGTCAAGTGGTTTCGCGCCGCGCGCTGCCAAGCGAGGGGCCGTAGGTTCGACGCGCGGCCACGGAACTTTTGCTTCAATTTTTTCTTTGCAATCTGTTAGTTTATATTTTATAACGTCATATACGTGACTGAAATATGTCATACATCGTGAAGTGCACACATTCACACGTATTTATCGGTACCAACACGCTCAAGCTTCTATTTAACGCAGCATTTGATACCCTCATGCGGGTGTTGAAAGCTGAAAATATTTGTGGGAGTTTGAGCCCCCCCAATTTTCTTCCCACAACCCCATCATCTGACTACGCCTGTGCATAAGTCATTTGGCTAGATCTGCGGATGTCTCTTTCGATTCGCGGTCGCGGCAACCGCATTTTATTAGGCACAACCGCGGCTTTCAGAAGTTCAACTTCATCTATCCGAATTCAACAGTGTGAATAAACTTATCCCAATAATCAAAAATATGGTTACCGAAGTAACGTTCGGGTCTCGGATTTGCCCTACAACTCTTGTTTGAAATCGAATTATAGAATTTCATAGTCGTAGAGGATGCTTACAAAAATTGGGTTTACTAATAGCTCACTGTGGCGTTTTAACGTGAAACATTTCGCATGTATAGTAAATTTTAAGAGCGAATCTCTCAAAGCTCGAGGTAAAACGTAGGGTGTCCGCAAACAACCATCCGCGTCGTTGCTTATCAATAACCGAGGCACAGCTGCGCACCACCAGGGCTTAACCTCGCATAGCCGCGCATGCGCGGAAGAGCAGCCGTCAAGCCACGCCCTCAGACGGAAACGGTCGGCACAGTCGAGTACGAGTGACGAAAGGTTTACACGGCTAGTTTAAAGTTCTAGCTTTTCTTATATTCCAGAAATGAACTACCTATTTTTTTTCTGTACCGGGCTGAAATTCTATCCTTCCCTATAGATTAATGGTGGTGTGGACACAGTTTCCCAGCAGCCGTAATCCTCTCGTTTGCTCTCGTTCCATTTCAGAAGTTGTACGCTACCTGCAAACTCTGGTTTAAAGGTTGTACCTGATAAACACGCCCGCGGAATGGTATCCACCGCGAAAGCCGAAGAAGCAGTGGTAGCGATTACAGGAATCCGTTATCTGGATATTCACGTGGAAGCCCAATGTACAAAAACCATTCCCCGTAGTAAGAGACGCAAACCACTTGATAAAGTAGCAAGCGGGGTCACGTCTATACCGCGGAACCGTGCTTCACGGCAGAGGCCATAATTGAATTTGATGCAAGCCCGTCCTGTGCTGAAAACTGCGCTTGGTTGGAAAGCCACGCCTCTGCCGCAGTCTTGATTGAACTGGCGCTATGTTGCTTCCTTCAATTTCTTATCGCCTGGTGGAAGTTTAAGGAAATGGAAAAAGGTAGGCTTGAGTGAAGAAACACTTTAGCGATTAGAAAAAAGCCCCTCTTTCTTACAGAAATTCACGCGGGCAAGAGAAATCATAAAAGCTCCTAGTAGTAGTGTTGTTGAGTGGTAACTCACCACTAACTTAAAGCTATCTATCTACCTAAGGTTGAATCCTTCTGAAAATGGCACTCATAAATGGGATCACCATCCATTCGCACATCAGCTGTCTAAGGAAACGTCTTATGAATGCAATGCCGTCGTTCCTAATTTTTTAATGTTCTTTCCGGTTATTACAAAACACGCATTCTGATAAAGCTCAAGGCACAAACTCTGCGGTTATTTTCCGAGCAGCGTGGTTAAGGTGTATGGGCGTACGGGGCCAATTTCAGGGTGCCCACACCTCATCCAGAATGTTTTTAATTAGAGTAGAGAAACAAGGGTTGCGCATGAGTTCAGAGGTGCCTACAAATGCGAACTTGAAGGAAGGGAAGGAGGCAGTTATAGACAAGATCGTTCCCATATGATGACATTGTGTGTGTGTGTGTATGTTTGTTTGTGTGTGTGTGTGTTTGTGTGTGCGTGTGCGTGCGTGTGCGCGCGCATGTGTGTGTGTGTGTGCGTGTGTGCGTGCGTGCGTGCGTGCGTGCGTGCGTGTTTGACGTGGCGAGAGACGAAACGTTAATGTTTCTTGCCTAATTTCGAGCATTAGAAATAGTTGCTGAACCCGCCATCTTTGCCTGATGCAATGCCCTTCACGAGACATGCCGAATCTTTCCTTGGCATCCTCGGTGAACTAAATAATAACTTAAACGTGCCTCTCCTGCGAGCTATATATGTGTTCACTCACATCCAAGCCCTTAGCCATCTCCGGCTGCATAACCATGATTGTCGGCTAGATCGAGTGCAGTAAAAATAAAACGAACCAGGAAGGAAAACGGGATAGAGGATAAAGCCAGCTGTGTTAACCGGTATGCTCCCCTACATTTGGGAAAGGGATGGAACTAGACAGCATTTTTCACAAAACTAATAGTGGTTTGAATATTCGTCCCAACTCAATGCGTCTAGTGTAGTGCCTGGCGTCATATACTATTATACGTTATGTAGTAGAGAGCAATCAAATAAAAGAAGATTCAGTGACACGTTCGCAGTTATAGTGAATTATGCGTTGTACGCTTTAGTGTCAGACAAGTAATCATCTTAAAGTGACCTAGTTAGGTAAGCACTTGTGCTACAGGCCATTGCGATAGAGAATGTAAAAAAAATAATATAAAAACCAAACATGGCACACATAAAAAAATACATCCTAGTCGTGTAAGCTTCCTAACTAGACAGCAAAAATGCGACGTACTGAGCGAACATTCGTACCTGATTTCGAAAGCTAATGTTGCGTCAAGGCAAGACGCTCAGGGCGCGTTATTCAAGCAGAAAACGCCAGAGAGCGGATGGGGCGAAGTTACCCGACTTGCATTTAGAATTGAGCTTTTGTGTGTGTAGTACTTTTTATATGGTTTTGTCTCCGTGTTATGTGGAAAA
>JALIZH010022646.1:0-79932 GCA_030522465.1 Rhipicephalus appendiculatus
TCTGAGAAACGTGCAGGAAAAAAAGAATACATTTCCGCGCATGCGTCAACAGTCAACATATGACGTACAGCGACATGGTCAAGGCAACATGTTATCGAGAAAGCGCATTTCTGTCAAATACAAAGTTATAGATGTGTCACTGACAGAATCAGACCCTTTCTCTTTGATAAATAATGCTTGAAACAACTTTCTAGCAGTTTGCTGCTTTTGCCGAAAATCGGCGCTTGCGAAAAGCATGGTTCACATCCGCAGGCGTTGCAATGCGCGGATAGATTCGCATAATCCCTCTTACCTATGCTATTAGCATGCTACCTCAGTCTGTCATTAATGCAACATCCCGTTTGTCCGATATAGGACTTGCCACTGCTGAGGGGTATCCCATAGACGACCCCTTGTGCACAGCGCTTAAAATGTGTTGTGTGCTGTTTCGGGCAGCCTCTCGGATCGTCGCGTGTGATACGCGGGCAACTTGTTGGGAGCTGAAAAAACGACCGGGATGCCGACGCATGCCTCTGCCGTTGCAATACCAACGCGAACCGTTTTCAATCATTCTACATTTCCACCTTCACACATTTCCATTCTTTGCCCTCTCTGGGAGGATGTTGAGCCACAAGCTCCTGGAGTGTGGCTTTACCGCATCCTCTTCACGGGGCATCACTAACTCAGTAACGAACTAACGAACAAGTTTCTTTCTGTGCATGTTATTCAAAGACAGCCCTCTCAAATCGATGTTACTTGAAACTTCTTGAAACTCGGCCGATTTATTGAGATATAGATCTTTTTAAACGCCACCCATTCAGTTAAGGTGGTGTACTGCAGTAAAGCATCCAAAAATGCTGAAGGGGCAATGTCCAAAATTTCTGGACATGGGCCAGTTTTGTAGCCGTACACAGCTCGGCATTTTTTTTCGCTTAGCGGGCTGCATTCATCATCCCGAAGGGCCACCGCACGCTGGCCGTGCGCTATGAAAAGAATTCGGCTGTCACAAGAATGGTTATCTACAGCTGCTGTGAGCTAATTTAGCGTCTTGAAGTGTCACGCCAGTGAACGAAACCACGGCCTCCGAGATTAGCCGGCGGCGCGACGCCGGCTACTCTCGGAGGCCGTGACGAAACATACGTAAACGAATAGCCGATGGGTGATACGCGTGAAGCCATCGCACAAACGTTAGTGATACTTTGCTGACCGGGCAATGCGTCCAAGTAAGCACAAGCCCACATTAGCAGATTACCTATACACTAAAACGCCTCAACAACGAACGCTACTACTACGAAACAGCTTGACAATATTCTGTACAACTAAGCATACCACAAGGCCTGGCCGGATTCCTACCTTTCGTAAACGCCATTACAAGGAAGACTACAAGGAAGACCAGTGCTGCGAATTTCCCTGTTTAAAGGCGCAATTCACCTGCCCCCGATCAGTGGTGGTGGTAGAAACATTTACTGCCACTGTACAGCGGGGGCCCAGCCCCCTACATGGCACGTGGGTGCTCCCTCCCTGTGCAAGGCACCCTAACAAAGCGAAGGAAAGCCCCTGAAGCGCAATCCTCTTCATCGCGCAGGAGATGATCCGAATCTGATCGCAAGCAGAAGTGCTGGTAATGATGATCTCCCAGTAAGACACCGCCACAGCCGGTGATGGGGGATGAGGGAAAGCGCGACATATGAGGAGGATGTGGAAAAAATCTCCTGGTTTGCCGTGAAGTTTGCATGAAGAGGGGGGTGTTTAGTAATAGGGGGTATGGAGCAGTTCGAGTTTGTAGGCGTCGCCAATGTGCGGCCTGCGCGATGTTTAGGAATGGGGCTGAGGCTGTGTACACTCTTCGCTGGTCCCGATAGTACGATAGAATATCACGAAAGGAGAGCAAGCGCTCCTCGGCCTTAAGAGCGAATTGATGCGAGCGCTGGTCCTGTGTACTTCCTAGTCTTTGTCGACGTCGCGCTGTTTTTCACAATGGGCTCTGCGGCCTCTGGAGGGGCTCCATTTCTCGTGCCCGGAATGTGAGACCTCGGGCTAGGTAATGAGCCACCTCGTTGCCAGGGAGGCCGGCATATGCTGGCGTCCAGACGAGGGTTATGGAACGCCGGGGCTGCCAGAAACAAACAGTATAGCGAGGACCGTGGCGTGGTGTACGTGGACGCAGCGGAATACGCGTCAGGATCCCGCATGGCCCTGGCGGTAGCTGACAATCAGGCAAAGCTTCTAATGTCGTGCTCAATCATCACCAATTTCTCCGCCTACACCCGCCACCACAATCATAAGCAACTCGAAATCAATTACTCTTGTCTGTGCCAATGGCTTGCTATCCCGATCGGCGATTTGGTGCTTTACAACGAATACGCTTAGTCACACACGTAACGCGCCGCCACTAAATGAAACGGATCAATGAGGCTACAAAGTCATTCTGCGATAACTTTTAAGGAACTACGAAAAAATGACGATTGTGCAGCGGCCTTCTGTCCAGCCTGGGCTAAGCCGGGTCGGCAGGCAAGCGCGGGGTCACGCCGCAAGGTGCTCGTAAGTTTGAACATGCGGGCTAGCCTTGTGGACATGTTGATGTCTTCTCACTCTATGTCAGTCTATGTCTTCTCACTCCATAACCTGGGGTCGCGGCGCGCCATGAACGTCTACGACATCAGGTCGGTGGTGGTTGAGAATTGAGTACAGCATACCGCTGAGCCATAGAAAAATGCATTTATTTTCGTGAAGGGCCGTTTGAATCAGCTGTGAATAAACATTTTTGTCGCTCATTATGTTTATGTGCTTTATTGGAGTCATTAAAGTGCGCGGTGCATAGAACGAAGTGACGTGTACAACAAAACATTATTGTGTTGCCACACGCTCGTTATAGAAGCATTTCACTATACACGCCCCTTATTTCTGGCGATCGACCAAAAAATGCGGTAGTCAAATATTTAGCCAAACGCCACATGAGCAATAATGTATATTGCTAGTTTATATAGCCACATATAGGAGAAAAAATTCCACTGAGTTTTCGGTTGCCATTGTTTGTCTCTACCTCACCTAGTCGTGCTTTAATCTATTATGCGCTGAGAAAGCAACATCGGTTTTTCCGCGCCGTGCAATTTTCTTTAGATTGTGTGACACCCGGTGGATGTAAGGAATTACTGTCGGTCATTTTTTCTCCCGTTCACAAGTTTCTTGCATGCTTTCAGGGTTACTAGCTTGTCGCGCTCGCTTCAGCATTCCTTCAGCCACTGACACCAGGAGATGTCTGGGATAACCAGCATCTTGTAGACGCAAAGCCTGCTGACTGAATGCTTCGTCGGTACAGTGAAAGCATAAAGCTATCTTAGAAAATCTCCAAGAACTTGGGGTAGGACAACGAACCTACGCATATATCAAAAACTTCCTTTCGGACCGAATAGCGCAAATCACAATTGGCGAGATCAAATCAGAAAACGTAGAACGTGGCAGCGGGGGTACGCCACAGGGATCAGTGCTATCCCCACTGCTATTAAATATAGCGATGATTGGCTTACCGGCTGAACTCAATAACATAGAGCGTTTGCTGCATAGCTTATATGCAGATGACATCACGCTATGGGTAACTGGGGGGCAGTGATGGTCATCTAGAAGAAACACTCCAATCAGCTATTCCGAAAGTAGCAAATTACGTCCGTGGCAGACGACTGAAATCTTCACCTAAGAAATCGGAGCTTCTCTTCTACCGGCCAAGATACAGGGGCTCTGGGAGGAGCAACTGGGAACCGAATATAAAACTTATAGCGGATGGCAACCCACTACCGGTGGTGGACTGCATTCGAGTCCTGGGACTACGCGTAGAGTCGAACGGGTACAATGGCGAAACATTAAGAATACTTGAAACTGGTGTCCAGCAACCACTCATGCTCATATCGAGAATAGCGAATCACCACTACGGCATGAATGAAGCCAACTTAATTCGCCTCGTGCAGGCTTTCGTTGTTAGCAGAATAACATACGTAGCTCCTTATCTAAACCTTCGGAATGCGGAAAAAGCAAAAATTGATGCCATAATTAGACGAGCCTATAAACAAGCTTTAGGGCTGCAAATACGAACAGCTAATCACAAGCTCTTAGCACTAGGACTCCATAATACACTTGACGAACTCATAGAGCCCAAATAGCTCAATATGAAAGACTAGCGCAAAGCCCTATGGGAAGGCAAATACTTAGTACCCTCGGCATAAACTACGCAACAGAACACGGTGTTAAATCAAATATACCACATGAAACAAGGCAACAACTTTACGTACCACCGCTGCCGAAGAACATGCACCCTGAATATAACCAGGAAAGGTGATTAGAACGCTCGAAAACAATTAAAAATAGATTCTCAAACACAACGGACGCTGTCTACGTAGACGCAGCGGAGTATGGGCACACGTGTGGCATGGCCATTGCGGTAGTAGGCAACGACGGTGGCCTTAAGGCTAGCGGCTCGATTCGAACCGGCAGCGTGGGAACTGCGGAATAATCAGTTATCGCATTGGCAATAGCTTCTACGCAGGCTAAAAATGTCATCATCGACTGGGCGCAGTCAGAAATTTTGCCAGAGGGCGAATCTCGCCGGAAGCACAAAGAATATTGGTCAATTTTTGAGACCACAGAAAAGTCCGAATTATTTGGGTGCCAGCCCACTCCTCTCTTCCTGGCAACGAGGCGGCTCACACCGCGGCTCGAGAACTTACACGCCGAGCCACTGAGACGCCCCCCACTAGGCTGGAGAGGAGATCGCATGGTTGCCTACAAAGAAATCCCAAACCATTATCGATTGGAAAGGGCCCGGTATCATCCCGCGCAACACACACTTACCAAGCAGCAAGCGGTGGCCTGGCGCCGCCTTCAAACAAACACGTACCAGAACCCGGTGGCCTATAGCCACTATTACCCAGGCCAGCACACCGACAGGTGCAAACTATGTAAGGAAAGGGCGGACCTACCTCACATCCTGTGGGCCTGTCCAAAGGCGGCCCAACAGGGTCGCACAATTACAACTGATGAGCAGTGGGAGACCGTGCTGCTCAGCACAGTTGCAGAGGAAGAGCTCTGGGCAATCCGACGGGCCGAGGACGCCGCCAGGGCCCAAGGGCTCCTGGTTGGCGCCTAGGCGTGGGATCCGCATCACCGAGGCCGCCGGACTGTTACAATAAAGTTTCTTCCTCCTCCTCCATCTTGTAGATGCAAAGCCTGCTGACTGAATGCTTCGTCGATACAGTGAACGCATGATTTGTTAAGCGCGTTGGTGAAAGACATTTACGCAACTCCTCTCTTAATTAATTTACAATGAGCTGAGTGATATGATAACAATGGTTTAATTGCCCTAGGACTGTAGCACCAACACGTCAGGACATCCCTCAAGGTAAAATTAGCATCTAAAAACTTAATACTTCCTTGCACGGGAACCTCGAATGTAATTTCTAGCGGACAAAGGTACTCGCGTACGACAGTAAAAACGGTGGAACACTCGGTGTCAAAGTCATCTACTAAACAATAAACAAACACTAAAAAATCATCAACAAATCTAAAGATTCTAACAACCTTTGTCTCACTGGGGCTTTAATCGTTTAATCGAGCTTTAATCGTACGCCATGCGTTGTTGGCTGTGGCAATAGGTTGTCGACCGCTTTTCGTTCCCATTTTCGTGACTGGTATGACTTGGCCATGGAAAGCCTTCGCACTTTCAGTGAGGGCATGAGCAGGTTTAGCGCGCGGCTGCGCTTTCTTTCGTCAGTTCTTGTGCTTTATTAACAGTACAGCTGTTTAAGCCGACCTTTAGTCCACGCATAGCGAACAGAAAACTGTCATCATGAACCGGCACGCACTCTCTTCGTCCTCTTCATCATCTTCGTCCTCCTTTTCATATTCTGTTTTGCCCCTACAATACGTGCTCCGATTTGTACGGCGTGGGTTGCAACAACCTTGAAAGGCGAGAGAACAAGTTCAGAAAGAGAGAGAAACCTTTCTTTTTTTTTCGCGCGCCTGCTCTTTCCTCCGCTTTACTTTCCATCTTTCTTCCCCTTTCCCTCTTTCCTTAGTGTGGTCGGGTAGCAAGCTGGATGCTACAATTCTGGTTAACCTCCCTGCCTTCCTCTCATCTTATTATCTCTCTCTTTCGCTGCCGAAACAGAAAACTTAAATTTTAAAAAATAAATTATAACTAAAGCAAGAAAATAATTTTTAAAAATAAGGCACAAAAAGTAAACAGGGAGAGTTGTTTTTAACTACAGTTTGCGCCATCGAAGCGAAAATTAAGGAAAAACGGGGACAAAATAATAATTAATGTATGAAAGAAGAAGGACCGAAAAAGAGCAAGAATGTGAACATATATATTAAAAAAAAAAATAAAGAGTAGTCCGCAACTGTACATGTATTTCAATTTTTCTGCCTCAACATATATATTGTCACGTGGTCGTGACGTCGACGAAGGCTACAGTCGGCGTTTCCAAGAAGAAACTCTTTATTAGGCCGAACTTGTGGCCGGAAAACTGAAGGTCAGGCTACAGCACTACACACTGGCAGTGATAGCGGCGAACAAAGCGTCGGCCGTCGATCAAACTGTACATCGCTGGAACGCGCCGGCTTTTATAACGCACGCGTCGAACATTCTAGCCTTATCACTAGTCGTCGCGGAAGCTCTGGAATAATCTTGAGTGCTAGCGTCTTGCGTGCAATCTTAACAGAACGATCTACTACAAGCGAGAAGCTTCTGGAACAATAAGGCGCGGTCTGCGCCGAGTACTGCTGATAGTCTTTGTGGGCGGAAACCGAATACAGTGAAAGAAACGCGCGTGGCAATGCCCCCCCTCTGAAAAAGCATCGTCCCGATGCTTAAAACAGAACACGGGGGGAAAATGCATGCAACAATAAATAAATCAAGAAAGCACAATAAACAATAAGCACAAGCAAGAAAGTCCAATGAAAAAAAGTAGAGTCCTCAGGTTCACTAACGCGCGTAAAACGGCTTGAGGCGCACAACATGGACGACTTCAGGTCGCGCACGGCGCCGTTGAGAGTTCGTAATGCCGTCGGGGACAACCTCGTAGTCGAGTGTGCCGGGACGTCTAAGTACCCTGTACGGTCCGAAGTAGCGTCGCAGAAGTTTTTCACTTAGTCCGCGTCGGCGTATCGGCGTCCACACCCAAACACGATCGCCGGGCTGGTATTCCACGAAGCGTCGTCGAAGATTGTAGCGGCGGCTATCGGTCGTCTGTTGATTCTTGATCCGCAGGCGGGCGAGCTGTCGTGCTTCTTCGGCGCGCTGTAGGTAGGCGGTCACGTCGATGTTTTCCTCGTCGGTCACGTTCGGTAACATGGCGTCGAGCGTCGTTGCCGGGCTCCTTCCGTAGACCAACTTGTATGGCGTCATCTGCGTCGTTTCTTGCAAGGCCGTGTTCTTTGCGAAGGTCACGTACGGAAGGATGGCGTCCCACGTCTTGTGTTCGACGTCGACGTACATGGCCAGCATGTCGGCGATGGTCTTATTGAGACGCTCGGTCAGGCCATTGGTCTGTGGGTGGTACGCCGTAGTCCGGCGGTGGCTTGTGTGGCTGTACCTCAGGATTGCCTGAGTTAGGTCCGCCGTAAAAGCCGTACCTCTGTCGGTAATGAGGACCTCTGGGGCGCCATGACGCAGTACGATGTTCTCGACGAAGAACTTTGCTACCTTGGTGGCACTGCCCTTGGGCAGGGCCCTTGTCTCGGCGTAGCGGGTGAGGTAGTCCGTTGCCACGACGATCCATTTGTTTCCGGAATTCGACGTCGGGAACGGCCCCAGTAAGTCCATGCCGATTTGCTGGAACGGTCGGTGAGGTGGCTCGATGGGTTGCAGAAGTCCGGCTGGCCTAGTGGGTGGTGTCTTCCGTCGCTGACAATCTCGGCAAGTCTTCACGTAGTGGGTGACGTCGGCAGTGAGGCGAGGCCAGTAGTACTTTTCTTGTATCCTCGCCAGCGTGCGGGAAAATCCAAGGTGTCCAGCCGTCGGGTCGTCATGCAGAGCATCCAGAACTTCTGGACGTAACGCTGAAGGTACCACGAGGAGGGAGTCGGCCCGACGTGGCGAGAAGTTTTTCTTTAGAAGAACGCCGTTCCGCAAGAAAAACGACTCCAGTCCTCGTCTGAATACCTTAGGAGCAACGGTGGCCTTGCCCTCGAGGTATTCTATAAGGCCCTTGAGTTCCGGATCGGCGCGCTGTCGTTCGGCGAAGTCATCAACGCTTAAAGTTCCCAAGAAATAGTCACCATCTTCGTCGTCCTGCGGCGGTGGATCAACGGGGGCACGGGACAGGCAGTCGGCGTCAGAGTGCTTTCGTCCGGACTTGTAAACGACGGTGATGTCGAATTCTTGAAGTCTCAGACTCCATCGTGCGAGACGACCTGAAGGGTCCTTCAAGTTAGCTAGCCAGCACAAGGCATGGTGGTCGCTCACAACTTCGAAGGGCCTTCCATAGAAGGTAGGGGCGAAACTTTGACGTAGCCCAGATAATGGCAAGGCACTCTTTTTCTGTTGTGGAATAGTTGCCTTCTGCTTTGGAGAGCGACCGGCTAGCATAACTGATAACCCTTTCTTCTCCGTTAGTCTTCTGCACAAGAACGGCGCCGAGTCCTACGCTGCTTGCGTCGGTGTGGATTTCCGTCTCGGCGTATTCGTCGAAATGCGCAAGTATCGGATGCGTCTGCAGGCGTCGTTTCAGTTCCTGAAATGCTTGAACTTGCGCTGTTTCCCACCGGAACTCGACGTCAGTCTTCGTGAGCTGCGTTAGTGGCTCGGCGATCCTTGAAAAGTCCTTGACGAAGCGTCTGTAATAGGCGCACAGGCCGAGAAATCGGCGAACCGCCTTCTTGTCGGTGGGTGCCGGGAAGGCGGTGATGGCAGCTGTTTTCTGCGGGTCTGGGCGCACTCCAGTCTTGCTGATCACGTGACCCAAAAATAGGAGCTCCTCGTACGCGAAGCGGCACTTTTCCGGCTTCAGGGTTAGTCCGGAGCTTTTGATTGCTTCAAGTACTGATTCAAGACGCTCGAGGTGTTCGTCGAAGTTCGAGGAAAACACAACGACGTCGTCCAAGTAAACGAGGCATGTTTGCCACTTCAAGCCAGCCAGTACTGTATCCATAACCCGTTGGAAAGTCGCAGGCGCCGAGCAAAGGCCGAAGGGCATGACCTTGAACTCGAACAAACCATCCGGTGTAATGAAGGCAGTTTTTTCTCGGTCTCTCTCGTCGACTTCGATTTGCCAGTAGCCCGTCTTGAGGTCCATCGAGGAAAAGTACTTGGCGTTGTGGAGTCGATCTAAGGCGTCGTCTATTCGTGGGAGAGGATACACGTCTTTCTTTGTGATTTTGTTCAGGCGACGATAATCGACGCAGAAACGTAGGGTCCCATCTTTCTTCTTCACTAACACCACAGGCGACGCCCACGGACTCTTTGAAGGCCGGATGATGTCGTCGCGAAGCATTTCGTCGACTTGTTTCTTTATGGCCTCGCGTTCTCGCGCCGAAACTCTGTACGGGCTCTGACGAAGTGGCCTGGCACTTTCTTCGGTTATGATGCGATGTTTTGCGACTGGGGTCTGTCGAACTCTTGACGACGATGAAAAGCAGTCCTTGTATTGCAGGAGCAGGGTTTTGAGCTTTTCCTGCTTATGCGTCGGAAGGCGCGCGTTAACGTCGAAGGCTAGTTGATGATCTTCGTTCGTCGTAGTAGCTTCGATAGACTCGGCGAGGGTGAAAGCGTTGCTGGCTTCCACAATTTCTTCGATATAGGCAACCGTCGTGCCTTTGCTCACGTGCTTGTATTCGTTGCTGAAGTTCGTGAGCATCACTGATGTTTTCCCTCCTCGCAGCTCGGCTATTCCTCTGGCGACGCAAATCTCGCGGTTGATTAACAGGTGCTGGTCGCCTTCAACGACGCCTTGAAGGTCTATTGATTTTCGAGTGCCGACGGAAATGCTGACGCTGGAGCAGGGGGGGAATGGTGACTTGGTCTTCGAGCACATTCAAGGCGTGCTTCCCTGACGGCGTGTGCGGCGGTAGTGCTTTTTCGGTGGATAGCGTTATCGACTTGTATCTCAGATCGATGACTGCTCCGTGAAGGCCTAGGAAGTCCATACCAAGGATGACATCTCTCGAGCAGCGCTGCAGGACGACGAAGCTCGCGGGATAAATCCGGTTGTTAATGGTGACTCTCGCTGTACAGATTCCTGCCGGCGTTACTAGGTGGCCTCCGGCTGTCCGGATTTCAGGGCCTTCCCAAGCAGTCCTCACTTTCTTCAACTTCGCGGCGAACGTCCCACTAATGACGGAATAGTCGGCTCCGGTGTCGACGAGAGCTGCGACATTGTGGCCGTCGATGAGAACGTCGAGGTCGCTAGTCCGTCGCCTTGCGTTGCGGTTAGGTCGCGGCGTCGGATCACGGCTATGTCGAATTGTTGCGCTGCTTCCATGCTGCGTCGTCAGGTTTTCCTCAGTCCGCAAGCTTCCGTCGGCAGCGCTCTGTCTGCTTCGCGTCGTGTTCAGCGGGTTTCGTCGCGTCGTCGTCGTCGGCGGAGGGTCTTCGTTAGTTCGTCGTACAGCAACCGCACCTCCAACGGTTGCTGCCCCTAGTTTTCCGGGTACGGGCTAGGCGACCGGCCCCGGTTTGGGCCAGTGTACTGGCGGCGGTGCGGCGACATGTAGCGGCCGAGCGATGGTGAACGCGATGACCGTCGAGGTGCCTGTTCAGTGCTGGTCAAGTAGTCGGCGATGTCGCGTGGTCGCTCGCCGTGCTGTGGGGGCGCTGCGTTGACGGCGAAGCCGCGTAGGCCCATTTGGCGGTACTGGCAGCGGCGGTATGTGTGGCCGGCTTCTCCACAGTGGTAGCACAGCGGGCGGTTGTCAGGGGGCCCGCCAAACGTCGGTCTTCCTCGGAGCGTAGCGCTGGCCGGTTGGCGGGCGGTATGGCGTCGATGGTGATGGCGGCGGAGTCTGGCGGCGGAACTGTTGTGGTGCAGCTTCATGACGCGGCCTTGGGGGAGCGTTGCGGCGGACTGCAGCGGCGTAGCTCATAGCTTCCGGCTGAAGCTGCGGTGCTTCGGGTATTCCGAGCGACTGTCGAACTTCCTCGCGGACAATGTCTGCGATCGAATCCACTTGAGGTTGTGGCGAAGGCAGCAGCCTGCGCAGTTCCTCCCGCACGATCGCTCGTATAGTCTCGCGCAAGTCGTGCGATTGAAATGACTGAACCTCGCCGTAGCTCGTCGTCGGAATGCGGCGGTTGTACTGCCTCGTACGCATCTCGAGGGCCTTTTCAATCGTCGTGGCCTCTGAGACGAATTCCATGACCGTCGTGGGTGGGTTGCGTACAAGGCCGGCGAACAGTTCCTGCTTAACTCCCCGCATCAGGAAGCGAAGCTTCTTCTCCTCGGACATAGCGGGGTCAGCATGACGAAACAGGAGCGTCATTTCTTCTGTGTACATCCCGACGTTCTCATTTGGGAGTTGTACACGGCTCTCCAGCAAGGTTTCGGCTCTTTCCTTCCGGACGACGCTTGTGAAGGTCTCCAGAAATGCGGCACGAAAAAGGTCCCAGGTCCGGAGTGTGGCTTCTCAGTTCTCGAACCATGTCCGAGCGGAATCTTGCAGGGCAAAATAAACGTGCCGCAACTTGTCATCGTTGGTCCAGTTGTTGAAGATGGCGACGCGGTCGAACCGTTCAAGCCAGCTCTCCGGGTCTTCGAGTGGTGAACCGCGGAAAGTTGGCGGCTCCTTGGGTTGCCGGAGCAGGATCGGTGCAGGCGGCACAGGGGTGGTCATCGTCTCTGCAGTAGTGGTCGTGGCCTTGGTCTTCCGAGTCTGGTCAGGTAGAAGCCCGTACTCTGGAGGCAGCCCTCGTTGCCTGCGGCTAGCTCGCTGATCGAAGCTGGCGTCGATGTCTTCTTCACGACGTGGGCTTGGCTCACGGATGGAGGGGGGCGTTCGGTGCATGGACCAGGAAGCACCTCCACCAGATGTCACGTGGTCGTGACGTCGACGAAGGCTACAGTCGGCGTTTCAAAGAAGAAACTCTTTATTAGGCCGAACTTGTGGCCGGAAAACTGAAGGTCAGGCTACAGCACTACACACTGGCAGCGATAGCGGCGAACAAAGCGTCGGCCGTCGATCAAACTGTACATCGCTGGAACGCGCCGGCTTTTATAACGCACGCGTCGAACATTCTAGCCTTATCACTAGTCGTCGCGGAAGCTCTGGAATAATCTTGAGTGCTAGCGTCTTTCGTGCAATCTTAACAGAACGATCTACTACAAGCGAGAAGCTTCTGGAACAATAAGGCGCGGTCTGCGCCGAGTACTGCTGATAGTCTTTGTGGGCGGAAACCGAATACAGTGAAAGAAACGCGCGTGGCAATATATATAAATGAAAACAGCCGCAGAGCTACGCTGACATTAGGCATTAGGGAGTATCGTAATCGTCGGTAATCTTTGAAATGTTTCAATGGTTGAACGCATGGATTTGGGGTGTACACGTTTTGGGCTTTGATGCTATACTTGTCTCAGTCCATCGCACGAACCGTCCCCGAAAGCCATGACAATGAGACTCCTTGCATGTCGCGTCGACAGTGCAAACATTTAATGTGGTGTCCATCTTGTGAGCGCCACCAGTATATATGAAATTGTGACGCACCATGCACAGATGTTACGCGGACTTGGGCCACGTTGGCGGTCAGCAGGTGTTGTCCTTGGGTACCAGGTGCCTCTCCACCGGTATAGTGCTCCACGAGCTGATGCACACGCTTGGCTTCTACGATGAGCACACTCGCCCCGACAGGGACAACTACGTCGTCATGCACCTGAACAATGTAATACCTGGTGAGCGGCTTTTGATTTACTACAAAAAGTAGCGAGCCAGTAAAGAGAAAAGCGTGGTAATAAGAACGGTAGCATGAATATAACTCCTATACGGTACCTTGCGGCCGACGTTACTGTAAAGCTAGATTACGGGGCTTAAACGTAACTGCTTTCATCACAGCACGTTGTACGATTTTCTTCTTAAAGGTGCCAGGACACGGTCACTCAACAATTTGGTCACCCAACAACTTCGTGTATAGGCACGAAAGACTCTAGTAGAGGGTCTTTCGTGCCTATACATATATGAACAATGGAATGTGAAAGTATAGTGCAGTGCAAAATAAGCCCTAGAAGTCGCTGGATGGAAAACTCCACCCGCCTCCGGCGAGCGCCATTTTGCCATGGCGTGTGTGACATGTGCTGCATGTAGTAGATCCGCCGCCTTCTACGAAAGCTTCGACCGTTGCGAACCACTCCGTTTCAATGTCAGCTGAAGAAAGCTAAAATAGCTCGATTGCACGCGCAGCTGACAACGAAACAAGATTGTGCGCGGCAAGGCAGACGCTCGCTCAGCAAGCATCATGTTACGTCAGGGCTCGCGAACACGCAAGTGCATGTTTCCCGACGCTCGGGCCGTTCGAGTGTGTATAGAATTATTAAATTATAAATTACGTAGCCAAATACGCTAAAGTTTCGTCAGCTTGTTTGTGAACGCACAAGGACTAACACATATAACGCAGATTATGATCGAAAATTGAGTGTCATGGCCCCTTTAACCTGGCACTGGAAACAATTGGAAAGTTAGACTAGACAGAGAGTTAATGAGATGGCCCAGACGTAGAAAGGGCCTGTTTTATTGCTATAACAATTATATGGACTCCCTCGGCGCGCTCTTCCCGTCGGCGCCGCTGTGCCATTCCGCATATGTATAGGTATGCACATGTATGTACATTAAGCCCACAATGAAAAGTAGTCCAGAAAAACGTTTTTCGATGCGCATGAACGGGGATCAAGCCTACGGCTCCTCTCTCCGCATCGCCACGCCTTAAAGGGCCCCAAAACCGCCCAAAGGTCTAAATTTAGTTCTGGTGTTGCAGTTGTGCACTACTATTCAACGAACACGCAGTCGCGAGAATTTTTCAAATCGGTGGCGTAATAGCTGAGCGGTCCGTGCATCTGTCCGTCTGTCCGTCCATCTGTGCGTCCGCCCGTGCGTCTGTCCGTGCATCTGTCCGTCCGTCCGCCATCCGTGCTTGCGTGCGTCCGTCCGCGCTTTATACTAGTCCGCGACATCAACGTAGACATTATGGACCTTAGGACCTAGCTTCACCCATTCGACATCATTCACTTCGTCGAGATGCTTCTTTTTTCTCCGTGTCTAACATTCGTCTCCATCGAAATGCAGCCGCCGCAGCGGGTTACGATCCCCCCGACATTTCGGTTAGCAGTCAAGCACCGTAACCACTAGACCACAACGCTGTATCCATTCTCACTCTAACTATCCGCGCATTCATTGATGCCAAAAGATGTTCGTATAATTGATATCGCAATAAAAAAGTCGCAGTTTCGCCGCAAGGGCGAAGCAATGAATGCAATAGCAACAAATTGGAATGTCACGCAAAGAACGGCAAGCAGATGGAAACGTGCTGGGCGCTTCTCAAGCACAAAGTACGCAACAAAAGAACACACGCAGGACGAGAGCGAACTCAACGTTCGACCCTTAACGCGCTGCTCGAACACAAAGGACGCACCAACGTACGCACAGGCATAGGTGTTCGCAGGGTTCCCCCTTCAGGGGGGGGGGGGGGGGCAAGAGGGGGCGAAGGTACATCGCAGCGCCCCCCCCTCCCTATTATGTCAATGTATGGGGCAGAATTTGCGCCCCCCCTCTCTTAGGTGACTAGGGGGGGCGGCCGCCCCCTCTGCCCCCCCTCGTGCGCACGCCTATGCGCACAGGTATACAGGACGAGCGCGAACTGACAAGTGTCACAGTAGTTACTTCACTGTGTTTACTTTCGCAAACGGGACCTCTGCAGCTAGCGAAGTCAATTTCGTGCGCTCTGTAACTTCAATGCAACGTTCCCGGTGAAAGCACAAGACGTACAAACCGCCCCCATCTTGAGATAGGCGCATGTGCGCACGGGTGACCGCACCTCGTAGGGCAATGTATACGTCTTAGACGATCGCACGCATCGCACCGTGCGGGGCGCCGAGCGCGCCCTTCGCACCATCTCGCTGGTAATGCAGTGAGCACGCTGGCACGGCTCCGAGATCGGCGTACCGCCAGCGGTACATGATGCATATAAATACTTCGCAGTTATGCTGAAGGACGTACGCTTGCATGACCGAGCCGTCTAACGCCGCGAATGCGGAGCGAGAGGACTCCCGTTTGATTCCGCGCCTCGGAAGAGAGATTCTTCTGGATTATTCAGCACAGTCGAAATTTGGGCTTGTTGGTACATTGCGACGACAGAAAATAGCGCTAGAAAAACGGGGACACAAGAAGAGGACACACGACACAGGCGCTAACTTCCAACATAATGTTTAATACCAACGCAGGCTCGCCTATATCACCAGAAGAATAACATCACATGACATGTATGATGCGCACAAAAATTAATTTCTTAGAAAATACAATTCCTTATCACTGAGCATGAGCGAGGGAGTGCTGACGCACTTGGACCCCAGTGATGAGATAGCCTCAGCCTCAATAATCTCTCTAGTAAGCTTGTCAAACATTCTCTTGATAACTGTGCATGCATTGAATATCGGTGCGCAGCCGCAGGATTTACAATGAATGGCCAGCCAACTCCCCTGGCCGTTTTTCACGTTATTACAATGTTCTCTTAATCTATCGTTAAGGCAACGGCCCGTCTGTCCAATATACTATTTACCACAAGAAAGCGGGATACGATAAACAACGCCAATGGTGCAGGGAACAAAAGCAGTTCGATGCTTCTTATTACAACCTTTGGGTTTTCCGTTGCGGTCATGAAAGCCACAAAGGCTGGTCAACTTCTTGGGATAAGGAATTGTATTTTCTAAGAAATTAATTTTTGTGCGCATCATACATGTCATGTGATGTTATTTTTCTGGTGATATAGGCGAGCGTGCGTTGGTATTAAACATTATGTTGGAAGTTAGCGCCTGTGTCGTGTGTCCTCTTCTTGTGTCCTCGTTTTTCTAGCGCTATCTTCAGTCGTCGTTCTGGATTATTTTCTTTGTGGTTGATATATATATATATATATATATATATATATATATATATATATATATATATATATATATATATATATATATATATATATATATAATCAAGAGAGAGAGTTCATATTATTGCTATCGGAATACAGTGATTTATGTTTTGCTAAATTGACGACAAGAGCGGACTTTCATGACCGTCCTTCAGTCATTCGCCGTCTGTCCTTGATACCTTTTCATGGTGACTTCCCATCTGTCTTGTATAGTCGCCCGACAGATGGGATATATATTTCCCATAGTTGCCCAACAAAAAATATCACAGTTTCGCCGCAAGGGCGAATCAATGAATGGGCTAGAAACGAATTTGAATGCTATACGTCGTGAGACTTGAAGCTAATTATTTTGGATCGGGCCTCACGTAACTCTACAAAACGCTGTTTTGAGCGAATGCGGCTGCTCAAAGAAGGAGAGTGCTTTTCGTGCCATGTGTCGTCTCATCGTGAAGTAAGCGGTGAGAGTACAGCACGTATAAGGGCCCTTTGATGTCTGTCGAAATCGCCCACGCACCAATGTTTGCGCGCGGGCTTATGATCAAATTTTGAAGTTGCAGTCGAGCGACGCTGGCCTCTTCCCCTCCCCCTCGCACCTTCACACAGCTTCGCCCGAGGAACGGCGGGCGGGGTGTCTCCTCTCTGCTTGAGGTGCCATCGACGCCAGGCCTCACACACGGGGAGGTGTTATCGCATGTGCCCATCGTGCGATGATGACCGGCTCGTTGTATATCTGCGTCAGTGACGCTCGTCCCCAACACTCGCGGTTAGAGCGTACAGTGCGCGGGCGATGTCATGAATTTGGACATTATATGCTACATGACGGCGACAGTAAAAACCCAAAGCGTCTGTCCATAAAATTGCGCAAATTAAAAATTGTCGGCTGATTCGTTAGATTCTAGTATAATAAGTGCGCCGCTCTATATAATGCGGCGATGTCGACAGCGTCACCATCATGTTCCGTATAAGGTCCATTAGATAACACCTCCCCACGCGTCGTATGTTATAAGTGCGAGCAAAAGCGTGCGAGAGCTGTCGATAAACGTCGAGATTAATCGAGCCGGCTATCTCATTGGCACTATGGGCGCATACGACAATATTGTCCCTGTCTTCGAAGACACCCCCAGCAGTGGCGTAGCCAGAAGCTGGCACACGGGGGCCGTGCCCCCCCCCCCCCCCCCCCAATTTTTTTCTCCATGGCATACAGAGCGAGAAATGACCAATTCATGGAGGTGCCCCCCCCCCCCTCGAAATCAAGGAGGTGCCCCCCCCCCCTGAAAAAAATTTCTGGCTATTCCCCTGACCCCCCACCATTCTTTTGTTGTGTGACGGAGCATGAGTAGGCGTCGGTGGGAGGCGGGGTGCGTGGGGGAGGCTGTGTCGCTTGGGCAGCAACTGAGATCTTGATCAAGAGACCGTAGTCGTGCGCGCTATCTCGACAGAAATCAGTGGACTGCTCTTAATGCCAACTACGTGTTGTGCTCTTACTGCTTAGTTGCTGTTGAGACGACAGACAGCACGAAAACTCATCCGCTCCCTGGAGCGAGGATATACCTGTACTCGCGCGTCTGTGAGAGTTATGCTAATTCGTATGCTAAAGGAGTGGGCTGCTCGCCTTACTTCGTATAAAGTTCCAGTTTGTCGTCGTCGCACTCATTGCTTCGCCCTTGCGGCGAAACAATGATTGTCGCTGGAACGAAATAAAATACTGTGACAAAGATGCAATCTGTGATATGTTCGAAAAACGTATTTTCAAGTCCGTTCAATATAAATTCTTTTGACGAACGCTTGCATTTAGTACCTAATGAACTTCTGCTCGTCCTTTGTCTTCGCAGAGTTTCGTGATGCCTTAGAGAGGATACTCATCAGCGAAAACCGTGTGGGGAGCCCATTCGACTACGACTCGGTCATGCTGTACGGCTCGAATGCATTTGCCCGCCACCCTGGCCTCCGCTCCATAGAAGCAAAGGACGGGCGAATTCTGACGGATGTGTACGATAAGCACGGGCTAAGCAGCGGCGACATCACCCGAATTAGAACCCTCTACCGCTGTTAGATGCAATGAAGAGATGCAACTCGCCGGGTCAAGCGCTAAATTCTGTTAAAGGAGTCTAGGATTGAGAGGGGTATTTCATTAAACTGACATCACACGAAGTCACCTGCAAGAGAAATAGTATATACAAAGAAAGTGACCACTTAAAGTAGAAGAAGAAATGTTCTTGTGTACCGATTGGTGTGTTTCTAAATCCAGCGCTAAATGAACCTCCACTACTGCGAAACCTGAAGAAGTGCGTAGCACGGGTACCCAGCGATTCCAGGTGCTACAGTTCCCATTGCTTTTTTTACCAAACAACAGTCGATCACGCCAATGTTTGAGGTAAGCATGTAGGGTATCCCCGGCACAAGTAGATTATTGTTAGAGAGATTCGCAAACTCGGTATGCGACATACCCACTACTTTTTGCTGTGCTTTATCATCTTGCTGCTCGTTACGGCAGCAAGTTCCGTCAGGTTGCAGTGTTGCCAGGTCGGACGAGGCGGCGTATCAAAAAGCGAGAGAAACTGTAGCCCTAATGTAGCCAAAGGTAAAGATGACCAAAAAAACATTTGTAGCCTGATATATCTATATATCTTTATATTCGGTATTAAACTTCTGAAATATATTTCAGTATCATATTTTATTTCAGCGCCGTTGCGAAACGTGATATGCTGGGAAAGAAATTTTGTTCAGACACCGAGATCGCACGACACGTGAACTTGCGGAAGCCCACCAAGGAAGCTATCTTGTACACGTTCTGCGATAGAACGGAACAAAACGTCCCGAGAGGACGAGAGGAGGCAAACAGCCAATAGGCAAGCTGAGGGAATTCCGAAATGTTTTCAACGAATGAAGAAGTACAGAATTATTATAGCTGAGCA
Organism: Rhipicephalus appendiculatus; assembly: GCA_030522465.1. Taxonomy (NCBI): domain Eukaryota; kingdom Metazoa; phylum Arthropoda; class Arachnida; order Ixodida; family Ixodidae; genus Rhipicephalus; species Rhipicephalus appendiculatus. Next base: position 18,997 of record JALIZH010022646.1, read on the forward strand.
ACAATATTGGCAAGCATTGTTTTTCAAATCATGAAATTGAAGAGAGCTATGACTTTAACAAGTTATTTGGTTTAATGTTTTGATTGGGCGCTAGGGGGTGTCACACTTTCGTGAGACGTTTGGTGGTGGGGTTCTGGGGCTGTATTCTGAAACGATCGGAAAAGGCGACAATCACAAAAGGGTCGCCTTTGGTGCACGCTGATTGGCTATTGAGCAAACCGTAAAAGTGAGAACACTATCTAATATTTCCGACGACGTCACAGTGCTCTACGGTGCTCGGGACATGGCTGGAACAAACGAAACGCCTTATCAACGACGGTTGATGGTGAAGGCTAGCATTTCAGGGACATGGACCTGTACTTCCAATATTCAATCCTTGGTGGATGTGCGCAGCATTTTAGGGGTGAAGCTCCTTAGGGTGTGGGTCTGTCCCCCCTCTGTAGTCGTAGTTGTAGTAGGTAGGTAGGTAGGTAGCCACGTATAGTGGAATGTACCCACTCCACGTGATAAAGATGACAATGACGCAGTATAGTGGAATGTACCTACTACACGAGATAACGATGAAGTATAAGCGCGTTCCAGTGTAGTGGAATGTACCCACTACACGTGATAACGATGACGATGACGCTGATGACCATGAAGTATAAGCGCGTTCCAGACCACAGATTCTCTTTCTGCCATGGATGAAAACGATCGAGCTTCGCCCACTCATCATCATTCACTTCGTGGAAATGGCGTGATTTTTTTACATTGAACCTATCGGCGCGCGTCACCTAGGTGTGTTATGAGTAATCGTTGTTTTACGAGCGCGTGTTTTGTGTGGTTCGAACGTGCCAGTATCGTTAACCGTCCGTTGCACGCGTACTTTATCGCGCGCCGGCAACATGTTGAGATGTTGAGACGATGTTGACGCGGCGGTGTGCCAAAGCTCAACGCTCTGAGTAGCCTCGTGAAACTCCCAATAAAAATAGATTTCACGCAAGGTTTCATTCTTTAAATATTATACTGGGCTTGAAAAAATTGAACAAGGAAGCTTTTAAGCACTTTAAAATCATTATATATTTCAAGTAGCCAGTCAAGCCTGACTATCGCGTAGAAGCTGCAGTAGACGCCCGATAAAGCCACACTCGGGTCGCTCTGCGCTCGTACGGTACTGCTCATTCATGAGTTATGAAACGTTCGAATCACCAAATGGCCAATGTAACAATGACGTCACGAGCAAGTAGTTCATTCAATTATTGAACGCGCCGGGTTATGCGTCAAGTAAGGCGACACTTTTGCCTTTTGCAATCGCTTCAGCATACGGCCCCTGCGGTGCTATCCTGGATACTGTCCAGATCTGCCATCTTGTCAACGTTTCGTGATGGCGGCATTTTAAGCCAGTCGAAGAGGGCATAGCAGCCCTCCAGGCCAATCACAGTTGACCATTGGGGGGAATTCGACAATGCCCAGAATAGCACCCCTGGATGCGATTTTCGCGAACTATCGGCGCGGGATTGGAGTAAGCCTGACAGAAAGCAGGCTAATACGATTCTCTGGCTCATGCGCTAACGTTTCGATCCTATCCAAGTCGTCCGAAGAACATTTTATATCCCAACTATTGGACAGAACGCTGTCTCCACCCGTTCTGAGTCCGTTTTTCCCCTAAATGATGGACAGCACTGCCTTTTACGGGTTCTATTCTCACTATTAACGTCAGACGAGCCTCGACCAATACCGTGCGGCGCCATATTTGCTGCCTCTCGTCCTCTCGGGACGCTTCGTTCGGTTGTATCGCAGGACGTGTAAACGATAGCTCCCTAGGGCGTCCTTCTGCATCAGCCACCCATCTTTGGCCATATCTGCCAAAGAAGTGGCACTACTCAATGAGAGGAGATAGTTGGAGGGGCAGCGTATGCCTATGTCTCTTCTGTGTTTGCTTTGACTAAGGGTGCACATGCGCGGGTAATAAGCGAGGATCGGGTTTGGGTGTGTTTTCTAATGATATAATAAAGACTTCAGCTGTGAATAAGCGATCGTGTTGTGCCCTTTCTTGTCCTTGTCGCGTTAGCGCTTTTAAGACATAACTATGTACCAGAACCAACTAGCTCGCTTTTCCGTTTTTATTCAATTTATATACATTGTGACATTCGCTTACTGCATTCCTTTTTTTAGCACAGCCCGCCTTTAGGCTATGAAAAAAATATTCCGTGTGCAAGAAGGTGAAAGTATTCAGCCGCACGCTTTAGAGTTTACCGAATGTTGATTTGAAGAAAAAAAAAGAGCACCAGGTTTGCTGCCTACCTTTTGAACATTCAATTCATCCTGCGGCAGCACCAACATTGGACAGACCAGTCGCTGTGTGAACGATCGCCTGCGTGAACATTCCAACAACATTGGAACCAAAACAGCCAGCAATCTGGCGATCCATTGTGCCGAGTGCGGATGCACCCCAAACTTTCACCACACGCGCATCGTGCGCCGCTACCGTGATAATCGCGCCCGCGAAATATATGAAGCCTTCGCAATTCATGCCGCAGGCCAGTCATGTATCAGCTCCCCCGTCGATTACACTAAATCACAAAGAGATTAACTATCTCCGCAGTTGAGCGTTCCACGCTCCTTGACAAAGCACTGCATGTGCGCATGTGCTAGGAAAATCCTCTCCCTCCCCTGCGTGTTTTTCCCCCTTTTCCAGAAGCGTATACATATTTGCACTGCAGAATAAACGCACTCGTTGGTAGTCAGCGCTAGTCCTGTTTCTTCAGTCGCTTCCTTGTTTTCGCGCTGTTTTTTACGAAGTACTCGGTTGTTTTGATATAAAACACGTACTGGAACGGTGGCTGGCAGGCTGGTCGTATGTCGTATCCATTCTTTATCCGTGTGTCGCAGGAGCACGGACAATAAATCGAGCAATGTTGCAGGAGCTAAAGCAACAAACCTTGTTTCAATGCCGTGTGTCATTTTGTTGCCACTGTGAAACAGCTGTCACAACGATGGCTCGAACTTCTGCGTGCCGTCGAGCTTGCTGTCCCACCATCGATGTCGCGCGGACACTTTTGATCGCGATCAGGGCAGACACAGATCTAGTTCGGCTGGGAAGTTAGCCAAATCGCAATTAAATGTGACCATGCGGCCGCACATCAGACTAAGTCGGGATCAAACCTTCGGTCAAATGCGCCCGTGTATGCCAGTCGGCGCTGTAGAGTGCACGGCACTGCACGCGAGTCCACGCTACGTACAGTGCTGTCCCTACCCGCGCGACAAAAAAGAAAACAAACGAAGAAAGCAACGAGAATGACTTTAGAAACATGCAGCCGCTCCGCGCGGAAAAACAATAAAGCAAAAAAGAAAAAAAAAAGAGATACGGAAAGGCGTCAGGAAACAAACAACAACAAAAGCAAACGAGGCACCGCCCCCTCTCCTTCAGTGCACCTCCGGAAAGGGAGACCCAACTCACCCCAGCCGACGCCAAAGTTGTTTTTTTTTCCTTTGCCTAGTTTGGCTATATATAGCCAAACCTGGCAACAGTGTCAGGTTCTTTCCCCCCTTAAAGGAGTACTGACACGATTTTGGAAGATCCCAAAAAGGGACATATCTCGTTTCCTTGGTATGCAGTGTCGACGCTCTCCACACAACGGAGCTAGGCAACACGTACAAAATATTTTGATTTTAAAGTTTTCGTCGCTGACCATGTGCACGCTAGCCACACTGCAATGGACATTATCCCGACGAATCAAGACAGTTCCTGAATTTGCGAGCTCTGCGTCCTGCGTGCAGCCTAAACCGCAGAAATCGCTCTCAGTGTCACTGGACGACAATTCAATCATCGTTGTTCACGTGCACCACGAGCAGATGACAGATTTGCCTTTATTACATCGCCAGTTACTGTCTTTCCGTGACGTCACACTGCTCTGAAACGTCAATGAGAAGCCGCCCCCCTCTATACCGAAACCGAAATTGCTGTTTTATGGTAGCGGTATTAACAATATATCCAATGCATTCCCGAGCACTACGACACTATTTATAGGCTTCTCGACACCAGTAGTTTTATTTAAAACAACAATCCGAAAATTTTTACAATTCGTGTCAGTATTCCTTTAAGATGTAGCGCCACAGATGAGCCAGCGGGATGAGGAATCGCTTGCTGAGCGAGGCGGTGGCGCCCTCTCAGGTGCCCTCTCAGGCCTTGTACTTATAATTAGGCGGGCCTTAATGAGCCACAGGTGGTCAAAATTAAACTGAAACACCACGTGTAACATAGACGCACCATGGGTTTGCCACGTAATACCAAAATATTTAGTTCAGTTTGGTTGATATACTAGGTCCCCGTACATGCTGTCACAGTTCATAGCGCCATGATCAGATGGTGCGTGAAGTGCCACGCAGTGCTGGTGAGCGGCCTCTTCACTTTGCTTTTCTAGCGTGTCAAGCTTCCGTTATATCATTTGGCAAAACGCGACATTGTATGCTGTCACGCGCAGTGGCAAAACTACAGAGTAGATCACTGCACACTGTGCACGCACCATATGATCTGGTCTTCAACAAATAGTGCGACTGTTATATTTGAATTGGTGATGTATAATGTAAAAAAATTTTTGGAGTTTTGCCACCTGACACTCCGATATGATTATGAGGGACACCGTAGTGGAGCGCTGTGGAAGTTTTGACCATCTGGTGTTCTTTAACGTGCATGATATCGCATACGGCATAGGCGGAGAGTACGGGGGGGGGCTCGGGAGCTCGCCCCCCCCCCGAGACGGCTTCATGGGGGGGCAGAGGCCCCCCCCCCCCCCCCCCGGCCCCTGCCCGGGATATTTTTTAAGAGCTTGGCTTAGGTCCCCGTCCGTTCACAACGAGCGTTTGGCCTCCTGTCTGGCAGCTATTTATTTCACAGGGGGCTGTTTATACCCGCTTTTTCATTTCATGCTTTTAAAATTCCGATCATGGACCAGTGGCAAGTGAAATACTCAGTTAATAATTCCCCGCAAAGAGATTTGTATGTGCACAATATGTTGTGTTAACAGACAATTGAGGCGACCTCTTAGTGTTCTATAGTTTATAATTATTTTTGGCCATCACGAATTGAAGATTAAAGCTTCCTGTACCAGCATTAGGCCACTGTCTTATGTCTGGTGCATGTTTTAGGAAAGTAATGAATGTCAAAAAAGAAAATAGGCGGGTCCCACTCATTGTGGGAATCGATTTTATGTGATGCAGTCACCGAGTAGCAGCCTATACGGCATTTTTCGCTTTGAGCCAAGCGCTGCGAGGAGGATCGATGTCTTTGTGTAAGTTGAAAAATAAATCGGGAGTCATCACAAGCGATATTCATAATGATATCGCGCTGTAGGCGCCAAAGAGAGTAAGGTGGTATTGAAGTCTTTCATTATATTCTTTAATTTAGGAGGCGGACGTGGTTTCTCTCTCTCGATATATATATATATATATATATATATATATATATATATATATATATATATATATATATATATATATATGAAGCGGCAGGGAGAACCATATAGAAGAAGAGCAAGCTCGGCCCCGCCCCCTCCGGCAAAATGAAAACTCTCCGCCTATGGCATACGGACCTCTCGAATTCACCTCCATCGAAATGCGACCGCCGCGGCCGGAGTCGGCGGTGCAGCTCTTCCAGAAAATCATACGCAGCGCATAATTACCATAGAAAACGGCCTCCAGAAATCGGCGGGTAAAATGCAGCCTTTGGGTTTCCGTTGTGATATAGGCAGTGCCTCTAATGCGATTTCCTCTGGCCCGGGCAGTGCCCTCACCTGCGCAACTGACGAAGTATTTTTTTTAGAGAAGATGCTTTACAGCCTGAGCGTTAGCTTTCTATTCGCAACTCCATAAAACGCTCCGTGTGCTGGCAACACTGGTCGCAAAAACAAATATGGCTAAGCTTAACAGGGTCAACGCGGCACTTTCGCTTGGCGCTGTGCTGAAGTTTCTTGATTGTGGCGTCGGATCACGTTGCTTCGTCTAAGGCGAAATGGTGTTGGCCGCCAACCGCCTCATTCTCACCCGCAGAAAGGATATCACTGGCGAAACAGCGGAAATAGTTGCGCTGTGCATGGAAACATCGAGCCTCTTCGGCGAACCGCATTAGAAGAAGCTGTCCAACGCCCGAAGTTGAAGAAGGCAACTGCTCACGTGTAGCGGGACTCTTCGAAAAGTGCAAGCACTTGTGTGCTGCGCTGCTGCAGCGCACAAGTGGCAGGCCTTCACAGGCAAGGCCTTCACAGTTTTCGAGGTAACTCTGCGCTGCGAGTCGGGTCGCCGATTGCATGTGTCGCATTGAGTTCTGTTGCCCAATCAAAAGCTGAATGCGCATGCCGTTCACTTGATTACAGAACGGAGCTATGCCTGGGTCAGTGTATCTTGAGATAAGGCAAATCGTAATTTCGCTTGTAATAGGAGTGCTCCTTTCTTTTCCTTCGCCGATCCATGTTATTAGGTTTCTAATAAATAAGGTCGTGTGCTTCCGAACACTGGCTTGTTCGTGTTGGCAGTATTTAATATTCGAAGCATATATACACGCACACTACGCACGCTACGCAAGCACGAACATAATATATACACGTAGGCACGAACATATACATACACGCACGCGCGAACTGAAGTACAGGGTGGTTGAACCTCAACCCACCCCCAAGAAATGTCATCCGTACGACCATGGTAAGTATTAATAAATTTAATAATCTTATAACTCATCAAAGTAAATTAATTTTTAATTAACCACGTTAGGTTTCCGGAAATTATCGATCGTTTATTCAGCGGAATGGTGATAAATGCATTACTCGAAAACAAGCCTGTTCCAGCAAATGTTGCGCTGCACTGTGTCGGAAAGGAACCAAGCGATGCGCCCGAGTGTCGAACGCACCAAAAGCTGGAACAATCGCTTTTTGCAGTTCCTCTTAAATTTCTTGCGAGATGACGAACCTAAACTGTCAGCGCACCGCGTTTAATGAGAACACAGCACAGTCTCTAGACCCCGCAGAGCAAACGCAGGCATAAACACCGTGTGTTTGTCCATAATACATATATTTCAGGTTTCTCTACTGCAGTTCACGCGGAAGAAACGTAGTACGTCAGTGACAGGGGCATACCGAGAAATATTTTCGGCGAGGCACACCCATCCTTTATGTATATTCGCGCTTGCGTTTGTGCGCGCGTATATACACACATGCGAAATCAAAAATTTTCTAGGGGAAGGATTACAGCAGCTTTGGTATAGGTAGAAGCTTGAGAATGGGTAGCACAACGACTTGCACAGAAAACAAGCATACGCGAAAAATACACTCACACACATAACAAATTTCCTGAAGCGTTTCCTTATATAAACGAAACTATAATCAGCTCTCTGAGAAGCCTGAATATTGACAAGAATGCACACGCGCTAAATAATGGTATACTCACCGGGGAGAATGAAGTCGTCGCGAGCGAAGTGATTAGAACAAACCACCATAGTGTCCGTCACCTTCTTTCCAATGCAAAAGTTTCTGATTTACGCCGTTCTCCGTCGCGCGTCGTCTGCATCCTTCGGGAGGTGATAGAACGATACGGCCACCTTTCCACCTCGATGCCACGCATTTCGGCACACAGCAATGGTCTTTGGACATCGCTTTCTTCTTTTTCGGGCTCGCGCGTGCGGCATGGCGAAAATAAACGAACTATGTGGCCGCTTCTCAGCGCGCGCAACGTGATAACATATCTCCTTTCAAGGTTGACCCTGTTAGTGCCGTTTCGGAGGCGCGGCCGCTAGGTGGCGAGCGCTCAGTTGGAATCGCGAATACTAGCGCGGCCAAAGATTTGTGGGTGAAGTTTCTGCACATGCGTTACAACGAAAGGTAGTCCGTTTGCAGGCGCTTGCGACTTTCGTTTGGCAGGCACATTCATTTCCCCTCTTTCTAATTTTTTATGTGCGCTTATGTGCGCGTTCTCATATGAGCTCCCTCGGGTTATTATACTATCCGCGTGTATACTGGAAAATAATGGGCATTGTGTTGAGGTGTTGACTCAACTGTGACAGCTCTGGCATGCTCGGCTTTACTGCGTGAGGACTTTGGTCTTCCAGAAGGCCTCCAGCCATTTGACGGAGGTGCGGCTTGCACGTGCCACGGTGGTCTCGTGGGTACGGTGATCGACTGCTGACCCGCAGTTCGCGGGATCAAATCCCGGCCGCGGGAGGCCCGTGTTCTCAGATTTAGGTGTACAACCTCAGCTGGTCGAAATTTCCGTAGCCCTCCACTGCGGCGTTATAAAAAAACCGCCAGGCCTGCGCGGAACGCGCAGCACAGTCACAGCGATAGCTGGAAGAGCGGCCTTTCTAGAGCCTTTTTTAAAAACTCTTGGGGCAACTACGACAAGCACACTTGCATGGTACCCACTACGCCATAAATAACCATAACTTTTGTGTAGCGGGGAAGCGACCACTATGCCATTCTTCGGAAAAGCGTGGTACCCGCTACACACTTGTGAGGCATTTTGTGCATTTTGTTGATGCTGTGGCTGACGACGATGAAGAATTATGCCTGAGGCTTTTGTAATGGGTTGGAGCATTCAGCGAACCACTCGTTATGCAATGCGCACTGTGTGACGCCTGGTTGTTATTTTACTGTTTACTGTTCTAAAACACTTCATTACACATGTTAACGCGATGCCTCACCCGACATGAAGCCTGCCTAGGAGGAAAGCAACTTATCTGTCCATGTTTGCTAGGGCTACTGTGTGCAACCGGTTTTTTGTGTCTAAGCTATGGTATGTGATGCAAGGGCTGTGCTGTTCACGGGTCAATCTGCAAAAATTACATGGGGTGTTTGCAATATTTGTGTGGGGGTCCAACTGGGAAAGGTGCAGTTGTAGGAATTTGTTTAGGCGGGTGAAGAGCGGAGGCCTTGGTCTATCACAGCTGTTCATCAAGCAGTTAGTAAACAGGCTTTTCTTTTTCCGTGAGGCAAGCGACCCCTCCCTGCTAACAGTGTGTCAGATAAGATTAGGCAGACGGTTGCCCGAGTTTGTTGTGAGCACTCAAGTGATGACAGGTGCAGTACAAGGCAGGGGCGTTGCCAGGGGGGGGGGGGGGGGGTTGGGGGGGTTCAAACCCGCTCCGAAATTTTTTAGTTTTGCTTGCGTATATATGCACGCACACATACAAACGCACGCACGAACATACATAAAGTATGGTTGAACCCCCCCCCGAAAAAAAATTTCTGGCTACGCTACCGGTACAAGGCTATATGAAGGAAGTTATGGCCAGCGTGCGATTTTTGAGTGTTCGTTTTTCGAGAGACTACCTGGGGTCTGTTGGAAAGAAAAAAACTTTATAAGGATTTATGTGACACTGTGCTCCCCATCCTAATGTACAGAGCGCTATATACTGCACGCAAGGGTCAGAATGTACTTAAACGCGTTAAAAAAAATGCAAGTAGCTCCAAATGCAAAAACATTCTTTTTTAAATTACACACCGGCACACTTCCAGTAAGAACCTTTCTAGAGGAACGAGTTTTTTTATGCCATGGGGATCCGACTTTCTAATCTGCAACCAACCGGAAACAATTGACCACGTTTTTCTACACTGTTGGGATGGGGTGTACTTTTCGAATGTTTTGCAGAGGACAATCAAAAAAGAATTTCCGTTAGACCCTCATGGAATCAGGTATTTAGCTATAGAGAACGAGGACGGATTACCATTCGACTTAATTATGATGACTGCCTTGCACAGTATATGGCGCTCTCGAATGGCTGGATTTTACTGTGGCCCTGACAGGAGACCAGCAAGACAGTATTTTAAAGAAAGTATAACAAGGTTTATCGAGGTAGAAAAAACAAATGAATGTGTTCCTTCATCGTTGGGAAGTTTAGAAGCCCTGCTTAATATGAAGGAATTTTAAGTCGCAATGTTCTTCATCCGTGTTTGACGGCCGTGGTAGAGTTTGTTGTGTCTTTTTGTTGTGTCATTTATGTTTTGTATGTTTCTCGTGTATTGTAATATAATTCTCTAGTCCCCGTGTGTGTGACGTCCAAGCGGAAATAACGGAAAAAAATAAACCGGCGTAGCTCAGTGGTAGAGTACTGCATGGGTTGCCACGCAAATGGCCCGGGTTCGATTCCCATACGGTCCTCGGTATTGTTTATTTATTTGTTTTATTTTTTGTATTTCACGCGATAGTGGTTACAGACACCGGCGGCGGCGGACAACTATGGCGCAAAAACGGCCCTTGTTGTGATCTCATAAGAGCTTTCGCCGTAAAACGTAGCTCTCTACAACGGCACGATGTAAACATATCGTGGTTTGGGGACGTAAAACACTAGCAATTATTATTAGGGGTGCGCGAATAGTGAATTTCAGAATCGAATCGAATACGAATCTGATAATGTTCGAATAGTTTTCGAATAGTAAGGGAACCATTTTGAAAGCAGCCCTTGACTGGTATGGTAACAATTTTCAAAACAGCCCAAAAATTCTGCAGCATTTTATTTGAAACAAACATTCACAAACTTTAAAAAAAGAACATTACCATTATTTCGAAGCTACAAAAAAGCACCACAATTATCTGAACTGAGACGAGCCCGTCTGCAGCTGCAACTAGAGCCTTCTAAATATTTTGTACCTGCAGGATGAAATATACCAGTGAGTGGACTATTTAAGGTGGTACTTTTTCAACGGCTTTTTAAATAAAACTGACTCATAAATATTCAGAAATTTTATGAGTAAGTATATCATCATGAAGGTCATGGTGAAATAGTGGATTTATGACACTGGCGCTTCAGCGAAATAGGGTTTTTAGAAAGAACACCTTCTTAATGTAGCGTCGATAGTCCTGTAAGAACATGGGCTGCATCCATCTGGGTAATTCGAACATGAGAACAAGACCAGTTAACCCTGGCTGTTCAAACGTCTCGTTATTTCGAGCATTATTTCGTCGTTAGTAATTATTCGAAAAATCATTCGGTATTTCGAATATGCACTATTCGATTCCAACTCCGGATGGAATACAACACTATTGGATTCGTTATTCAAAATTTTCGAATATTCGCACACCCCTAATTATTATTATTATTACGAAATACGGGTCGAAATAGGTTTATCAGAATTGAATTGTTTACCTATAACTGCCATAAAAACGTCTCCACACACACACACACACACACACACACACACACACACACACACACACACACATATATATATATATATATATATATATATATATATATATATATATATATATATATATATATGTGTGTGTGTGTGTGTGTGTGTGTGTGTGTGTGTGTGTGTGTGTGTGTGTGTAAGGTCGCGCTCTGCGAGACTCCCCCCCCCCTCCTGCCAACGCCCAAATTCCTGAGCTGGAGCGAGCTACCCGACAGGAGATAGGGGGGTGCGTCCCCAAGCTATGCGGGTGCGTCGGACGTGACTCACCCCTCTGCGCCTTGCTTGGGATTACCTGCCCAACCCTTTTGCTCCTTCTGCTGCCTGCCCGATCCTGGCCGGTGCCGATGACCGCAGGCAACGCGGAGTGATGGGGGAGGGGGGATACAGGGGATAAAAAAGGAGCGGCCCAAGAGACCGCGACGTCTTTTTTGCTACTGGAAAGCTTGCCGGCTAGACACCGGCTCTGCAGCTTACGGCCCCACTGAGGGTCGTTTTCCCTTTTACTTTTTGTCATATTCCTGTACATAGTTCTGTACATAAAGCTTGTTTTAAAACGTCCAGCGGCGAAGGCGTCTTCTTCCGAGGCAACGTCACGAAGACGGCGGCGATGTCCATCGCGAAGCGCGGGCCCGGCCTTGCTTCGCTCCCACAGAACCTGGCCGAACAATCACAAGTTCGGACGAAAATTTACTGGCGCAGTCGCACAGGATCGCCGCACCCTGAACGACCACTGGACGAGGCCTTGAAGCAAGATGACTCAAGGACGGCAACAAAGGAGCTGGGAGCTTTGGAGCAGCAGCAGCCGAAGCCTAACCTCACCTGGAGCGCACCGTGAGCTCCGGGAGGACCCGGCAGGCATCGAGCGATCGACCAGCAGCCGTCCCCGCAGGACCGCCCCGAGAGGCTTTCCGGGGGACAACCGAGCATCAAGCTACGACGCGACGCGGACTAGCTTCCAGCCAGGACGACAGACGCCAGCGTCGAGAGCCCCGGCGGAGCGAGTCCGGCACAGCCACGAGAGCACCCCCCAGCAAAGTGCACAGGTGAGCCCTTCCTGTCACATTCCTGATGGGCTCTGTGTTGTTAGGGCTGGCCCGCTCGCATGCACACTAGATTCGGGTACTTAAACCCCCCAAGCGCCGCGCTAGCATGATGGGGAATGAGAGCGGGGATGGTGGAGACGACCAGAAACACGGCACGCCCGCTCCCTCCATTTCTGAAAAGGAAATGGAGTACAGGCTGAAGCTCGCCGAAGAAGAGCGGCGCTCTTTAGAAATTAAATTGCAGATCGCCCAACTTCAAAGGGACCGCCCACCGCGGACACAAGGTATCGGGAGCGATTCCACGTCCCAGAGCGGTCAAATGAAGCTCCTGAGGCACTATGCACAAATGCTAACTGGAGCGTTTTCAAAATTTCCAGCTGACGGGGAAGTGCCCGTCTGGTTCGAGTCGGTAGAGAGCTCGTTAGAGGCATATAGCGTGCCGAGGGACTTCTGGGGTCGCATTATTTTCCCACTGATCGCCTAACGCGTGATCGCCTTTCCACGCGACTCACACCCGAGAAACATCGGGATTACGACACCCTGAAAGGCGTCGTACTTGAGGAGCTGAAACTGTCAGCAGCCGAATACCAGAGGCGATTCCTCACGGCCACTAAGCGCCGCCGGGAAACATGGAAAACATTTGCTACTCGCGTAGAGAGTTATTTGAACTTCTACGTAGACGCCCGCGGCGCCTCCACTTTCAGACGGCTTGTCGAACTTTTGGTCGCGGACCAGATAAAGGCAGGATTGACCGAATAAGCGGTCAAATACGTGAAACTGCGCGAAGGCGAAGACTGGCTGAAGGCTGGGGAGCTAGCGCGTTCACTCCAGACGTTCGAGGAAGCTACCGGCGAAGGTAGTGCATGCAGAAAAACGGGAGCCGCGAACAAAGGCGAGCCGAGTGGCGAAATGGTTGAGGGACAAAAGTCCACCCAGAGCACTGAGACACAGGCGCGGAGCTACGCGAAGCGTAAACCTTCCATAGGAGGCAAGAACCAGTCGCGCTCGCAAGGGGTGTCCCAGCTGCGGTAGCTGGCGGCATCATGGTGACAGCTGTCCGTGCAATAGCGAGGGCACAGATAACTCCAAGGGCGATAAGCGTACCGAGAAAGTGACTGCGCGTCTCAATCAGTGGCGGCGAACCGGAGCTTTCAACACTCCAGGCGGTTCAGCTGAACTGCAAGGAGAGACGGCTAAACGGGATTGTCGACACAGGCGCAGAAATCACAGTTTTGCGAGAAGGCAGTATACCCGAGCACCTCGCTAAAACACACGGTACCGTACACTCTCAGTACGGTCCTGGATAATAGCCTCGATATAGGCGGCATCCTTCGACGTACTGTTTATTATCACGGCTATGGACAGCCCAGCGAAGAGAAGTATACGTTACTCTCTTCAGGCGGCCTCGAACTTGAGGAGTGCCGCCTATAAACTATCGCAGTAAGCGGCCGAAGTCCGCATACGGCCCCGCAGGCCGATCCGCGTGCGAGTTGAGCCGTTGAGCGGCAGGGCGGCGGGGAACAAGCGTCGGAAACAACTGCACCACGCATGCGCTTGAACGAAAAAAAAAAAAAAGAAAGAAGAATTGAGACGCGCGCTCCGCGCTCGCCCGGCGCGCGTGCGTGAAGGGAGGAAAAAAAAAAGAAAAAAAAAACGACAGACGAGCATTGCGGAAGCTGAGAACTTTCGTGTTCGCCGCGCGGCCGCTCCATCACGAGACGTGCAGGCGACAGAGCTTTGAGGCCGGTAACAGTCACCTGTTTGTCAACGTACTTGGAAAGCGCTAAACTGCGTCGGGCTGCGCGCTTTGCGCCTGCCGCTGGGTGATATGTTTTCATCAATGGATATGAAAGGTGTGTATCGAGGGCAATGTAACGCGCCGCAATGTGAGTGCGATGGATTTTGCCGCGCCGGGAACAATGAGCCTGCCGCACCATACCAGGCTGGTTGGTGCGCGTACTGCGGGCACAGTCCAGTACAACATGCTCGAATTGGTAAGTAGCCTTTTTGTTTTCTTTGATGGTGTCGTGATATCTGCTGTGCATGTGCAGGATCGAATTTTGCTGAGTGAACGAAAAAAAAGAAAAATAGGTGGAGGGTGGGCACACTTAGCCCGTTATATATATACATTGATCGTGTTATACTTGCGAGAGAACATTAAGCGCAGTAGTAACTACTCCCGAATTTACATGCTTTGTGTGTAATCTTCGTTACATCCCATTGTAGATGCGCTTTTTCGCGGAATACAATGCTTCTTATGTTATCATGTGTACACATTACGTTGTGACAAATTTGTTTTCAATTTACTCAGTTCATGGCTCGCATTTGTTTCGTGACTTAATTGTGGCATGCCAGCTTGCGTAACTTTTCAACATCTGGAACCGCGTACGTTTTTCAGGGTCGAGATCTACGCAGGACGTGTTCTTCATGCCGCCCGATGTGCCACCCAGTCAACCGCAGGAAGCGATTGAAACACTTTCCAGTGCTTACGGCACACTTTATTTAGGATATCATACATCTCCCTGCATTTGGGCAAGCCCCAGTGTTACCGTTTTGATTCCAATAAAAGACGACAAACAACATTTGTTTTATCAGTTATCGAGTTATGACATTTGTCACGCATTAAAAAGAAAGTACTTGTGCATGCAAAACAGATTCCTGAAACACTGGCCAATCAATATCAATGCTCGTGTTCTACAAAACAAGTTGAACGGATGATTTTTGGAAAACAATGCACAAAAGGAATAAACGGAAGGCAGTGAGACAGAGAGTGATCCAACATTGATTGAAAATTTGTGGGTTGAACTTTTATTAATGGTTCTGTAATTGCATGGTGAACTCGAAAATCGAGTGCAGGTGCACCAGGCAGCAGGAGATCATATGCCACCGACTTTTTTTCAGTTTTGAATATCTGCTACAGTTCTCCTATTCTAGCACGGCATTTGTAACGTTGAACCACGATCAAGCCAACCTGTGTACTGCTGTGGAAATGTACCAGTTATAATATATCCTCATTTTCTGAAAATCAGCTGTTTTATTGAGGCATGCAGCAACAATATTTCAAGTTCGTTCTGCACCTCAACTACACGCGGACGTTCGCGAAAGAGACGTGCAGAAGCATCAACTATTTATTTGGAGGGAAACCTGTCCGTGGCGAATTTGTGTACGTCATACTTGATCTCGGCGCACGTTTCGGCATTCACTTGAACAGCGGTGTGATGCTGAGTAAAGGTAAGAGTAGCTAGTTCCCATATATAAGATAAGTTAAAGACTGAAGATGAGTAAAACCACTGTGTCGCGCGAAATAGCGCGCATAAGTGCTAATTGCTGAAACAAATGATCGTCGAACTGCTAAAAAGGTGCTGCTGACCCAACGTGCGGCTAGCGACGGTTCACGCGCACTAAGTGCAAATGTTAGTGTAGGCACTTTAAAATACCCATTCAAGCATTAACGTGCCAAAGCAGGTTAACGTTACACGAACAGCTGAGAACGGGCTGCTGTCACTGACACGCGTGTACGTCGCGGCATAAATAACGGAAATTGCTCGCAGCACACGCACAGGGGAAAAATGTACGTGGGTTCCGAGATCTGAGGATATCCTCGTCACGCTGGTTTACATTCGCGAATTTTCGTTGAGCGAAACAACCGCTGTTCACGGAGAAGCTTTAACGGCACACGTTAATCGTTCTTGCGGCACGGAGAATTACGAACCGAAGTCGGAGCCGAAGGTGCTTACCGCGTTTGTCTGGAGTTCATGAAGTCCCGCAAACTATTTGCTGACCTAATGCACCCTCAAACACATGCGCACGGCACAAAAACAGAAGTTCAACGTCGCGCCAGACTGTTTCCAAACGGCATGGTAGATATATACCCCCGCGAAAAAACGAGCATTCTTGCGGTGGCGCTGTGGTGCAATGGGTAAGTTATCCGCTTTCAGTGCACGCGGCCCCGAGTTCGATTCCAGTGCTGTGCGTAATTTGCATGTTGTTGTCGCAGATGTTGATGATTGTGATACTGTTCATCTTCTAATTACCCGTAGTGGTAATTACAACCGCCAAACTGGCGAGAAAATGGTTAACTTTTTTTTCTCGCAACCGCATCAGGGCCGCCTACAGACAGGCCGCGTACAGGGCCGTCACGCGTAACCGCAGGCCTGTACCTAGCCAGGAAAAATTTGACTTAAAATCCCGTCTAAGCGTCGCCACGGCTATTCTGAAGGCCACTTAGAATAGGGCCGCTTCTTCTGGGAGACGGCTACGGAGCCGCGTAACGAACTGACTAGATGCGGCCATAATTTGACCGGATTTCCTGCCTGTAGGCGTGTATTCTAGCCGGGATTTGACTGAGAGTGTAGATTTGGTATCTGCCTTCGGTGAGTAGGTGGAAGCAAAACTCGCCGTCGTCCCTCTCGCAATACAGGGTTCGGATTCCCCGATCCAAGACATCGACACCGCGACGCCGGTATTGTGTGCGCTCACGAACAGATTGGCCCACACGGACTGCTGAATATCCGCCGCCACCTGGAAACAGCTGCGCGCCTCACTCGCGAACAGGGAGGTACACCCGGCCGCGGTAGAGACACGATCAGAAGCGCCAACTACGGGGGGGGGCAGTGGGGTTCCTGCCCCCCGGACGGCTTTACGGGGGGCAGAGCCCCCTCCGGCCTCGGCTGAGGATTTTTAATCTGAGGATATTTAATGGTGGTGGTGGGGCGCGGTCCCCACCACGCCGCCGACGCCGGGTGACATCGTGAGTTAAAGAAATGCTTTGCATTAAATCCTACGTAGGAAGGTGGCGGAAATTTCATTGGCGCGCCCCGCGTGCTCGCAGCTGTTGTTATGCGGACGCCGCGACAGAGCGACGCAGGACGAAGGACATACCCGCCGCCATGAGATGCTCCATTTTACATCGCATCTACAGAACTTGTTGAATGTTGTGCACTGTAGATGGCATCACAGGCCAATCGCTCCGGCGGAAACACCGGGGCGACAAAGAGGAGAACGAGCGGCGAAGCGCGCGAAGCGAGAGCGCTCGCAGTGCGGACTCCTACGACGCCGGACGCCGGGTGACATCGTGAGTTGAAGAAATGCTCTGCATTTAAAATGGTCTGCCTGTGTTTTACTTTTTATTCTTTAAAATTTACATATGCACTAAAGAATGAAAGGGGCTCCATAAAGCAAGGTGTCATCACGTTGCTTTATGGAGCCCCTCTCATTCTAGCTTTATGGAGCCCTTTTCATTGCAAAACTAGGTGGACGTTAAAGGCGCGCTCTCTCCGATCGGTCTCCGCTAACTACTCCGAACTAACCAGATTCCTTTTTACTCTTTCTTCGGAAGAGAAAAATGACACGGGCACCAAAGCGAGCGGTTACGCAAAAACGCTTCAAAAGTTCGACACCTATTTTCTACTGAGGCTCATGCTTCTTGTCTTTGAGAGGTTGGAAAGTGTCAACTCCGCTCTCCAATAGAAGAGCCTACAGTTCACCCGTGCACAGCATTTAGTTAAGGCTGTTGTAGAGAGCATCGGTCAACTACGCGACGACTTTTCCAGTTTTTGGGCGGATGTGTCTGATGAAGGGCGCGAAATGGACATCGGGGCCCCAAGAGTTTCGAAGAGACCGGTGCAGGCACCACGTCGGTATGATGAAGGGTCGCGCGCACATGACTTTAATTCCCCCCGAAGCTTTGTACCGGCAGCGGTTCTATCTAGTCATCGACACGGTGCATGCATCGCTGCGCACGCGGTTTCCGCCAGAAATGTGGTATCACATGAAGCAAGTCGAGCAAGTTCGTAACAGGTGATACTGACGGCACGTATCTATGCGAGTTCTACAAAGGAGATCTCAATGCTGTGCGTCTTCAGCTTCACCGCAATATGTAACTTGACATAGCAAAGCAACGTTCAAGGAGTCTTGTCACATTTCAAGATGTGGTCGACTTTCTTTCGGGAAAAGCAGGTGAACCCTTGAGGGTGCTCCTTCCAGAAGTTGTCAAGCTTCTACAAATCGCCATGACGATTCCTGTGACTTCCTCTTCGTCAGAAAGATCTTTCTCGTGTCTCCAGAGAGTTAAAACCTACCTGCGCTCAACAATGGGACAGGCCAGACTTAACCATACCGCCTTGCTCCACTGCCACAAAGAGCAGGCTAGGCAAGTGGATCTGAATCTTGTGGCCAACGAGTTCATTCATCGAACGGTCGTTAGAGAAAATACGTTTCATGTTGAAATCTAAGACTACCGTTCTCAGGAATACGCTCTAAAATATCGTCCGTTGCCGAAGTTAGTTATTTTCTCAGCCATGTGTATCTGTTTTTATTTATTTGTATAGGATGACTGGTATATAGAAAAGCTTTAACAGTTTTCTTATGTTTACAGAATTACAGGTACATCGAAGAACTGTAATAATTTTCTTATTTCCGTGTTCTCAGAGTGTATAAAACCACTGTGAAGTCTGAAGTGTAAAATGGTCTTGGATCGCTAGCCCCAGTTCTCTGTTGTAGGCTACAAATTCAACTATTTATACGTATACAAAATGTAATTTACATCTCTTTTCCGCAGCATTATTTGACATATCATTCGTAGGAATTCTTAGTTGAATATCTCCGCGAAAGGCTGATATTCTCTGTGGATATTATGCCCGCGTTGGCATTGATAAGATATGTTCAGTGTTTCCTTTTCTTTCTTTGTGAGTGATTTTGTGAGTGGTCGCGTTAGGGAAATGTAAAAAAAGAAAAACAGCAGTGTACGATGAAAGAGCAGTGTACGTCATGAATGCTTGTATGTTCACTCTTTACTTTTTTGAAGTGTAAGCGTTTTGTAACCGTTGCATTGATAATTGCTGAACGTGTACCTTACGTATGCCTGTTCGTTATACATGTATTATGCAAAAATGAAAATATTAAAAGCTTCTGATTACGGAGCCATGATTTGTTCCTGTGCACTACTTTCAAAATGAACACTTCTGGCGCACCTGCGTATCCAGTCCAGAAGTTTCGTAGTATATAGGGTATTTCAAAATACATTTTACCCTCTATAATGGCCAGCAAAATTTGGCTCCTTCGCGCAACAAGTAGGAATATTTCTTGAACACCGCTTGCTCTTAAATGTTTTACTGGTCACATTTATGCAACAGATTTTTACCTCCGAACTGCCCATTAAAAGAAAAACAAATCGACTCGTTTTTTTTTTGTGCTGATGGTACAGTCATGCAATATTTTTGGAAAAAATGCGACCAGTAAAACACGTATTCAAAGAAATTTCTACTGGATGAGTCAAACCAAAGAAGTTCACTGTTCATAGATTCGCGGGAAGTCTTATTTGGGGACACCCCGTAGTTAGCCGACACAATGTAAAAAGGCTTTCACTGGTGCAGGTGCCCCTTATGATGATGATGATGATGAATAGTGGTACCCTCTTTGTAGCGGGGTGATGACGTGTCATCTCATAGGGACCCCCCCCCCCCCCCCCCCCGCTTCCTCCCCCACTCCCTTCACCGCTTCGAGCCGCACTCCAGGTCTGCCCCCCCCCCCCCCCCCCCCGGAAAAATAAGAAGTCTACGCCACTGAACACGATCACGTCCAAACGCCGACGAAAACGCGAACTTTGGCCACCCCGTTGTGGTTAGTGCCGAGCTTTCGACAGACGACGAGTCAGTGCGGGAAATGGTAGCCGCAGCTGATACCGAGGACAACACCCACGGGGTAGGGAACTCGGAGCTAGGTAGCGACGCCCGAAAATTGCGCGACGAGCAACACGGCGATGAGGCGCTAAGTAAGGCCGGGGAAATGCGGGAATCTGTAAGGCGGCCATGCATCGTGCAGATGGAGTACTGTGTGACGCCACATCCCTTGCCACGCCAAACCTCCTAACACCGTACGGGCTCTCTACTGACGCATCCACTGTAGCAGGCGCGTTCTCAGAGCAAATTCAAGATGATGGCCCCGGCATGCCTGTCGCTTTCGGTAGTCATCGGTTTACACCGACGCAGACGCGGTGGGCTGCCATTGAAGGCGAGACATTTGTAGTAATTGGGGCTTTAAAGAAATTCGAGGTATGGGTTTTTGGAGCTCAGGTAAGCGTCATCACCGACCACAACCCGCTCTCATACCTCACATGCAGCAAGCCCCAAGGCGTACAGCTGACACGTTGGTGGGGTGAGGGACCAGCCCGGGCACCATTAGGGTCTTTCGGCCTTGAGACAGGGAGGGTTCTCTGCCATTTTCGTGCAAATGGTGCGGAGAAAAGTGAACTTTTGCGCACCGGACTCACTGCCATCACATGATTCAAAAGTGAACCCTGCGACATGTGTGCCGCCTCTCGGCAATTTGAGCGTGTGCGGCTGTCATGTTTACTTTCCTCATGTTATGTTGCCTGTCGCGCGAAGCTTTCTTTATATTTCATTTGTTGCATCTGTTTCATGATGAACAAATCTTGGAAGGGAGGTGTAAGGTCGCGCTCTGCGAGACCCCCCCCCTCCTGCCAACGCCCACATTCCTGGGCTTGTAATGTCGCGCTCTTCGGGACACCCCCCCCCCCCCCCCCCTGCCAACGCCCAAATTCCTGAGCTGGAGCGAGCTACCCGACAGGAGATAGGGGGTGCGTCCCCAAGCTATGCGGGTGCGTCGGACGTGACTCACCCCTCTGCGCCTTTGCGCCTTGCTTGGGATTACCTGCCCAACCCTTTTGCTCATTCTGCTGCCTGCCCGATCCTGGCCGGTGCCGATGACCGCAGGCAACGCGGAGTGATGGGGGAGGGGGATACAGGGGATAAAAAAGGAGCGGCCCAAGAGACCGCGACGTCTTTTTTTTGCTACTGGAAAGCTTGCCGGCTAGACACCGGCACTGCAGCTTACGGCCCCACTGAGGGTCGTTTTCCCTTTTACTTTTTGTCATATTCCTGTACATAGTTCTGTACATAAAGCTTGTTTTAAAACGTCCAGCGGCGAAGGCGTCTTCTTCCGAGGCAACGTCACGAAGACGGCGGTGATCTCCATCGCGAATCGCGGGCCGGCCTTGCTTCGCTCCCAAAGAACCTGGCCGACCAATCGCAAGTTCGGACGAAAATTTACTATATATATATATATATATATATATATATATATATATATATATATATATATATATATATATATATATATATAATGAAGGGATAACATAGGACCCGGAAGTAACAGTTCAAAAAAATATATCAAGCACGTAGGAAAAATTGTTCTGGGAAGGACTGACGTTTCGGCCGCGGGACCGACCGACGACCACTCCGACGAAGGCCGGTCCCGCGGCCGAAACGTCAGTCCTTCCCAGAACAATTTTTCCTACGTGCTTGATATATTTTTTTGAACTATATATATATATATATATATATATATATATATATATATATATATATATATATATATATATATATATATATTCTGCCATCTCTTGGAATCCAGTCAGTTACCCTTAAAGGGCCCGTTAACAGCCTCTGAAGATACATACAAAAAACGAGCGCTTTATTCTCTTCCGGCGCTTACCATTCTCGCGACACAATTCGTGATTTCAGGAGTTCACGTGACGTCACGATGAAATAAGCTCTCGATTGGTCAGTATATGATAGATATCTGTTGTGAATTGTTTCGTACTCTGCTTTAACATGCAGTCGCGTGCACGTTCTGCCTTGTACGTGTATTGCATGGTGCGCGATAGGCTGATTTCCCTTCATTTTCTGCGTTTGCGACTGCCCAAGCTCAGATAGCAGCGTGTAATCGAAAAGCGCAAAATCCTAACTGGCTCAACGCTTAGTGCTGACATTCCACGCGTTCTATGAAGAAATAAGCGGCGGCAAGGAGGAGATAGCGCTTGTAGGAAGGCGAGAAAGAAACTACTGTCTGGCCTTTGAACTCAGGGTGGTTGTCACGGAATGCCACTTTTTTGACCCCTCGTCGCGCCAATTAAAGCGCGCCGCACCCACCCCGCTGACCGTCGCACCGGCTTAGGCGTGAAAAGAGTTGTTTCGTAGAGCCGCGAAGAGCAGCAGAAGGGAGTGTTGGTGCCGAGCGGGGTTGTTTGTTGAATATCGAGGCTACGGCAGGTATATGGAAAGCCGCAGTGTGCCCCGAAGTTTTGGCTGCAAACGCTCGGCATGAGAATGGAGGCAAGATGCGTTCCCACGGAAAGAGCTGCACCTGCACGAGACGCCTACGCGCAGTCACCGTAAACGGTTTGTCTCGTTTGATTAATGGAGAACCCTCCCCTAATTAAAAAAGGTGCGTAAATATTTTGAGGGCGGAGTTTGCGACAATGGAATGCGCATCATTGGACCCATGTTGATGGTCCCCTTTTTCTCCAGGAAGAGAGTGAGGGGATACGAAGGGGATTTAAGCGCAGGATATCGCCCTGCTAATCAGTCTAGCTGCTTGACAAGCATGGAGTTGAAGTAGATCAACGAGTATCTCTCCTAGAAGTTTTTAGTGTGTGCTTTGTATCGGCTGGCCACCTAAACTTAGCCGTTCGCCTAGTTGAGACACGTCTGCAACGTAGGCATCGGGACTTCAATCTCAGGTTAGCTCAACCTGCCTGAGATCTCCTTCAAGCACTAACTCCCGGAAACATCGGCGTTGCAACTCGGACCCACCGAATTCGGAGTCGTGCCAGAAATCTTCGGGACTTCTCGCATCCGATCGTCGTGGACGCAACGCTGCCGGTCATCACACGTATGCCTTCACCTGTTTATATCATCGAACTTTCACGTCCTTATTGTTAATCTTATTCAATTGTTAGTTTTAGCGTTAATTGATTTTGTGTATTTTTGTAAGCTCATTGTTCGATTCTATTTGTTCATATTGTTAGTTTTTTGAAGCGTTGTATTTAGAGTGCTCGTGCCGCAATAGCTATATTAAAGCTGTTGTTTTTTTTGTTTTGTCCAAACACGTCTCCGATCTCTTCACTGTTTCTACTTGCGTACGGAACGGCCGAACCCGCTGTCATTCCCGTCGCCGACTTCGCGCTGTCGACGCTTGAGTAACAGCAAAAACCCGTAACAGTGGTTTAGGGGCCCTTTAATGACCAGCGGTTATCCTGCCGACGTGTGCCCGGCCCAGCCCGTATGAAAATGGTGATGTCCGGGAAATGTACTTTATGTTTCCTTCTGACGCCCTACATGAACTTTATGGTTCCTAATCCTTTTTGTGACCTGTAGGACGCTACTTTATGTTTACGAAGCCTTTCCTCTTCCTATCGAAGGATTCATTCTTGTTTCCTGTAGGAAGTGGCCTTTATGTTGACGACAGGATGTCACCTGGCAGTGTACGATATGCTCCCTGCAAGTGCACTTGAGTTCAGAAGTTGGTAACATTTGGTAGTACAAAAGCAGTTTTTATCAGTGCCAAGGCCAAAGGGGGGTGTTTGGAGGTGTCAAGACCCCCCCCCCCCGCCGGTAATTTTTTGCATAAAATATAAATACACACAAATACACACACACACACACACACACACACACACATACATATATATATATATATATATATATATATATATATATATATATATATATATATATATATATATATATATAATGCAAGTACGGGGCAGCTTCAGGCCCCCGCACCCCTCTCTGCAGCCCCCCACGTAATTTTTTGCATTATATATATATATATATATATATATATATATATATATATATATATATATATATAGATAATGTTACGAGGCATGGTGCATGAGCCCGCCGTGACAGACGAAGGGATGAAGAAGAGCCTGGTGTGCCGCGCGAGATTCTGGCAGCTATTCGGTGGCAGCTATCCGGCACTTGTAAATATTGTAAATACACTCGCTTTTGTCTTTCTTGCGTATTCGTGATCTCCGTGAGAATTTGGTCACGGAGATCACGAAGCCAAGCGACGTTAGTTTCAGACTAGAGTGACACACACAATGGCTATTTTTGTGATCGGAAGTGACGTTTCATCATGACATCATTGGCTGAGAGTTTTGAGTGGTCTGACGCGAGTCACGCGACACACACACACACACACACACACACACACACACACACACACACACACACACACACACACACACACACACACACACACGCACACACACATATATATGCGTGTGTGTGTGTGTGTATAATGCAACAAATTACGGGTGGGGGGGGTTGAGACCACCAGAAACCCCCCCTGGCCGTGGCACTAATATAAACTGCTTTTGTACTACCAAATTGTACCAACTACGAACTAAAGTGCACTTGCAGGCAGCATGTAGTACACAGCCAGGTAACGTCCTGTCGTCAATATTGCCACGCGTGCTTGTTTCAACTTCGCTTACGCCCGCAAAGTCTATCAGCAGTGCTCGGCGCAGACCGCGCCTTAGTGTTCGAGAAGCTTTTCGGTTGTAGGAGATCGTTTTGTTAAGATTGCGCGCAAGACACAAACACTCGAGCTTATTCCAGAGCTTTCGCGACGACCAGTGATGAGGCTAGAGTGTTCGACGCGTGATGTATAAAAGCCGGTGCGTTCCAACGATGATCAGTTGATCGACGGCCGACGCTCTGTTCGCCGCTATCATTGCACAGCGTGCCTTGCTTGCTGTAAATTAACTTTCCGTTTCTCGGCCACAAGTTCGGCCAAATAAAGAGTTTCATCTTGGACACGTCGCCTGCTGCCTTCGTCGACGTCACGACCACGTGATATCTGGCGGAGGTGCTGCTTCTTTCATGTACCGGACACCCCCGTCCATAGAGTTAATATATTGACTCTAGAGGAAAAGCTCCCTATAGGGCTCATGCATTAAAACCTATAACCGCTCGGGAGCCGCCATGATGGAACGATACTCAGCTTTCGGGTGACGTTCACTCACACTCGCCACTGCATGCTGCAATAACCCCTGGCATTTTTGCTTGTTTAGTGGCTCTCTATTGCATCGCAGTTAAGAGTCTGTCACATAAAGTCGAGCTTTTAGCTCGTGGCAACAAAAAACACGCACGCAAGCAAGCCGGTGCAATCGGCCGCACGCTGCGCGGCAACGCTTAGAAATGTTGACACGATACAAGGCTGGTGGCGCCATCTAGTAAACAAACCTGCAAACGCTCCTTTCCGCGTGCAGTAAATTGCATAAATGGCTGTTGTATCTTTCCTAAAAGTAGTTGATATGAACATCAAACAATTTCCGTTCGTTTATAATACGTAAACACGCTTGTTTACTATTTTTATTGAGAGAATTTGAGGGTTTTCAAAAGCCATATTTAGCGCTTCTGTAAATTACTGTAATGGCAACTGTGACAACGTTCCAAGATGTCGCCGCTCGCGTGGTTATAGCTTTAGTGGCCCAGCTTTTCCTCTAGAGTCTGTTATATTAACTCTATGCCCCCCGTCAAGCCGTGAACCCAGCCCAAGTCGCGAGGAAGACATCGGCGGCAACCCTGAGCAGTGAGCAAGCCGAAGACAACAAGGTCTACGTCCAGAGTACGGGCCTTTACCTGAAAAGACCCGGCGGACCAAGACCCCGACCTCGACCGCCGCGACGATGAAAGCCCTAGTACCGTCTACGTCTATCCTGTTCCGGCAACCCAAGGAGCCGCCGACCTTCCGCGGTTCAGCACTTGAAGACCCGGAAAGCTGGCTCGAAGCGTACGACCAAGTCGCCGTTTTCAATGCGTGGACCAGCGAAGACAAGCTTCGACATGTGTACTTCGCCTTGCGAGACGCCACTCGCACCTGGTTCAAGAATCAAGTGCGAACCCTGACAACGTGGGACAAATTTCGCACCAGGTTCCTCGCTACATTCAAGAGCGTCATCCGCAAGGAGAGGGCCGAAGCGCTACTTGAAACCCGTTCGCAGCTCCCAAATGAAAACGTGGTGCTCTTCACAGAAGAGATGACCAGACTCTTCCGCCACGCCGACATCAAAATTCTGGAAGACAAGAAAGTTTGCTTCCTCATGCGAGGAGTAAAGCAGGAGCTGTTCGCGGGTCTGATGCGGAACCCACCGAGTACTGTCCAGGAATTGATCTCCCGAAGCGACGACAATTGAATAGACACTGGAGATGCGCACCCGACAATTCAATCGCCGCTCCACGCCAGGGTACGCAGACGTTCAATCCCTCTGCTCCGATGACCTACGCGAAACGGTCTGAGCGATCATGCGGGAGAAACTGCGGAAGGTCTTACCCTCGGCACAGCCTCAAGTGGACTGTATCGCCGACATTGTTCGAGGCGAAGTCCAGCAAGCGATGGGAATTCCCAAAAAAGCACAGCCCCAGCCGCAGGCCTTGAGTTACGCTGCTGCAGCCCGGCGCTACGTACCTTCTCCACGCCCCCGTCAGCACGCCGCACAGCAGCACTACCGTCGCCAGACGCCGCCGCCGCCTCCACTGCCGCCTCCACTGCCGCCCCCCACCGCCGCCATCTCGCCCGCCTTCCGGCCAGCGGTACACGCCGAGGAAGACCGAAATCTGGCGCCACTCTGCTACCACTGCGGCGAGGCCGGCCACATGTACCGCCGTTGTCAGTACCGACAGATGGGGCTACGCGGTTTCACCGTCAACGCGCCTCGTCCACAGCGGGGTGAACGACCGCAAGACATTGCCGACTACCTCGCAGGAGCTCAGTGGACACCCCGGCGACATTCCCGCTCGCCGTCGCCCGGCCGCTACATGTCACCGCACCGCCGCCAGTACTCCGGCCCAAACCGGGGCCGGTCGCCAAGCCCGTATCCAGGAAACTAAGGGCAGCAACCGATGGACGTGCGGTTGCTGTACGACGAAATTCCGAAGGTCCTCCGCGGCCGCCGGCGACGACAACGCGACGATGCCTGCAGTGCACGAAGCGAAGCAGGCGAAGCCCTGCCGATGAAACGTCGCGGACAAACGAAGACGTGACGACGCAACAAGGAAGCAGTGCAACAAATCGACGCAGCCGTGATCCGACGCCGCGACCCAACCGCAACGCACGACGATGAACCAGCGACCTCGACGTAATATTCGACGGCCACAACGTCACCGCTCTCGTCGACACTGGAGCCGACTATTCCGTCGGCAGTGGGCCTTTCGCGACGAAGCTGAAGAAAGTGAAGACTGCTTGGCAAGGCCCTGAAATCCGGACCGCTGGCGGTCATCAAATAACGCCGGCCGGTGTCTGCACAGCAAGAGTCACCATCAATAACCGGACTTATCCTGCCAGCTTTCTAAGAAATCTACAGCACTCCTCTAGGGATGTGATACTCGGGATGACCTTCCTAAGTCAACATGGCGCCGTGATCGACCTGAGGTCTGAGTCAATAACCCTAATCTCAGAAAACGCACTGACGCCCCACACGACGCCAGTGACCCATGCTTTAAATTTGATAGATGAGCACGTCACCGTTCCGCCTTTCTCCAGAGTCATCACTTCGGTCGGCAGCGAAGAACCGATTGAGGTCGACCAGCACCTGCTTCTTAACCGTCAAATTTGCGTCGCAAGACGCATCGCCGAGCTGCATGATGGCAAAGCTAAAGTATTGCTTACGAACTTCAGCCACGAATGCAGGCACCTTAACATTGGTACGACGGTCGCCTACATGAATGAATTTGTAGACGCCAGCAATGCGTTCACCCTCATCGATGCCACGGAACCTGCTTCGACGAATCGAGGTCCCCAAACAGTTTTCGACGTGAATCTGAGCCTTCCGAAGAACAAGCAAGATCAGCTCGAAGCCCTGTTCCTGCAATTCAGGAACTGCTTCTCGTCGTCGTCATTGATCCGACAGACTACAGTCGCTAAACATCGCATCATAACAGAAGAAAGCGCCCGACCAATCCGCCAAGGTCCGTACCGAGTTTCGACACGTGAACGTGAGGCCGTTAAGAAACAGGTTGACGAAATGCTACGCGACCACAAAATCCAGCCGTCCAGGAGTCCGTGGGCGTCTCCCGTGGTGTTGGTGAAGAAGAAGGGCGGGACCTTACGTTTTTGCGTCGACTATCGTCGCCTAAATAAGATCACAAAGAAGGATGTGTATCCTCTCCCACGGATAGACGACGCCCTGGATCGACTCCACAACGCGAAGTACTTTTCGTCGATGGACCTCAAGACCGGCTATTGGCAAATCGAAGTCGACGAAAGAGACCGAGAAAAAACTGCCTTCATAACACCGGACGGCCTGTTCGAGTTCAAGGTCATGCCGTTTGGTCTTTGCTCGGCCCCCGCGACCTTCCAACGCGTTATGGATACCGTACTGGCCTGCTTGAAGTGGCAAACTTGTCTTGTGTACTTGGACGACGTCGTTGTATTTTCCTCAAACTTCGACGAACACCTCCGGCGCCTTGAAGCTGTACTTCAAGCAATCAAGACCTCCGGATTCACCCTGAAGCCACAAAAGTGCCGCTTCGCATACGAGGAACTCTTATTCTTGGGCCACATGATAAGCAAGTCCGGAGTACGCCCCGACCCGCAGAAGACGGCCGCCATCGCTACATTCCCGCCACCCGCCGACAAGAAGGCAGTGCGGCAATTGCTCGGCCTGTGTGCCTGTTACAGGCGGTTCGTCAAGAACTTTGCCCGCATCGCCGAGCCACTCACTAACCTTACCAGGACTGACGTCGAGTTCAAGTGGGAAACGCCGCAGGAGGAAGCATTTCAAGAACTGAAACGACGCCTGCAAACGCCTCCGTTACTTGCGCATTTCGACGAACACGCCGAAACAGAAGTCCACACCGACGCAAGCAGCACAGTACTCGGCGCCGTCCTTGTGCAGAGGACACACGGACTGCAAAAGGTTATCAGTTTTGCTAGCCGGTCGCTATCCAAGGCAGAGGCCAACTACTCCACAACAGAAAAGGAGTGCCTCGCCATCATCTGGGCTACGTCAAAGTTTCGCCCCTACCTCTATGGCAGGCCCTTCAAAGTTGTGAGCGACCACCACGCCTTGTGTTAGCTTGCTAACTTGAAGGACCCTTCGGGTAGCCTCGCAAGATGGAGTCTGATGCTTCAAGAATTTGATATCACCGTCGTTTACAAGTCCGGACGAAAACACTCTGACACCGACTGTTTGTCTCGCGCCCCCGTCGAACCGCAGCCACAGGACGACCAGGAGGACGACTTCTTCTTGGGAACCATAAGTGCCGACGATTTCGCGGAACGACTGCGAGCCGACCCAGAACTGAGGGGCCTTGTGGAGTACCTCAAAGTCAAGACTTCCATTATTCCGAAGGCATTCAAACGAGGACTCGCGTCGTTTTTCTTGCGAAACAGCGTTCTCATAAACAAGAATTTCTCGCCGCTTCGAGCCGACTACGTTCTCGTAGTGCCTTCACCAATGCGACCAGAAGTCCTCCAGGCACTACACGACGAGCCGATGGCTGGACACCTCGGACTTTCCCGCACGCTCGCAAGAGTACAGGAGAAGTACTACAGACCGCGCCTTGCCGCCGACGTCGCCCGCTACGTAAGGACGTGCCGGGACGGTTAGCGACGGAAGACACCGCCCACAAGACCAGCCGGCTTCCTTCAGCCGATCGAGCCTCCTCGGCGACTGTTCCAGCTGATCGGGATGGACCTCCTGGGGCCGTTCCCAACGTCGACTTGCGGAAATAAATGGATTGTCGTGGCTACCGACTACCTCACCCGCTACGCCGAAACAAAGGCCCTGCCTAAAGGCAGTGCCGCCGAGGTAGCCAAGTTCTTCGTTGAGAACATCGTCCCTCGACACGGCGCAACAGAGGTTCTCATCACCGACCGAGCTACGGCGTTTACGGCTGACCTAACTCAGGCGATATTGGGATACAGCCACACAAGCCACCGCCGGACCACCGCGTACCACCCACATACCAACGGCCTGACCGAGCGTCTAAATAAGAGCATCGCCGACATGCTGGCCATGTACGTCAACGTCAAACACAAGACGTGGGACGCCATCCTCCCGTACGTAACCTTCGCATACAACACGGCCGTGCAAGAAACGACGCAGATGACGCCATACAAGTTAGTCTACGGACGGAGCCCGGCAATGACGCTCGACGCCATGTTACCAAACGTGACCGATGAGGAAAACATCGACGTGACCGCCTACTTACAGCGCGCCGAAGAAGCTCGACTGCTCGCCCGCCTACGGATCAAGAATCAGCAGACGACTGACAGCCATCGCTACAATCTTCGCCGACGCTTCGTGGAATACCAGCCCGGCGACCGGGTTTGGGTGTGGACGCCGATACGCCGACGTGGACTTAGCGAAAAACTTCTTCGGGGATACTTCGGTCAATACAAGGTGATGCGACGCCTCGGCGCTCTTGACTTCGAGGATATCCCGGACGGCATTTCGAACTCCCAACGGCGCCGAGTGCGACCTGAAGTCGTTCATGTCCTGCGCCTCAAGCCGTTTTACGCACGTCAGTGAACCTGAGAACTGTACTTTTTGCTTTGTACATGCTTGCTTGCGCTTATTGTTTATTGTACTTTCATGCTTTAATGTTATTTATTGTTTCATGTATTTTTTTTCCATGTTCTGTTT
Source organism: Rhipicephalus appendiculatus (assembly GCA_030522465.1). Taxonomy (NCBI): domain Eukaryota; kingdom Metazoa; phylum Arthropoda; class Arachnida; order Ixodida; family Ixodidae; genus Rhipicephalus; species Rhipicephalus appendiculatus. Next base: position 49,656 of record JALIZH010022646.1, read on the forward strand.
TAAGCAGCGGGGCGATGCTTTTTCAAAGGGGCGCATTGCCAGGCGTGCTTGTTTCAACTTCGCTTACGCCCGCAAAGAGGAAAGGCTTTGTAAACATAATTTATATATAAGGTGAAAGAATTATTGAGGAGTTGACACTATATATATATATATAGAAGACTTGAAGGGAATATCCGACAGGTTCGGATAATATTTGTATTGAATAAACTTGGAGGTCGCACACATCGAAAAGGGAAATACTTTTACTAACGTTTCGGCCGTGGCACGGCCGAAACGTTAATAAAAGTATTTCCCTTTTCGATGTGTGCGACCTCCAAGTTTATTCAATATATATATATATATATATATATATATATATATATATATATATATATATATATATATATATATATATATATATATATATATCCTGCTGTATTTTTCAGTGGGCACTAAGTCATGCAGTGCCACACAAAGTAGGAAGACTAAAACTGAACATGAACAAGGAGAAGCTTCTTGCTGATGACTGAATTTTATTGTTTGACACAAGGGGTTATAAAGCACAGACAAAGACACAACATCGAACATTTAAAAGAATGACACTACCTACGGTCCATGGAGGCACTCTCAAGGAAAGCCATGCACTTCTCAGATAGGGTTAATTAAACGATGAATTCCTTATTCACAAGCTACTTTCATGTGCCATGATGGCTGCCTCAAAGAAGCGCACGAAAGTCTTTGCACGTAAGTATAACTGCTGTATGCCTGACAACGGTAGCACAGAGACAAAGAACATGTGGCTAAAAATGAGTTTTTTTTTTCATTTTTAGCATTTCCCGCATGCTTTTGTACATTGAAGCACTTGGACACTTGGCCCATAGAGCACTGTACCGCATGGTACCATTAAGTACAAACTAGACCAATCCACTACTTATGCAGCTGTCATCTTACAAGTTTTCCTCTGAGGCAGCGTGTCCTATGAGGACAATGAGCCAGTGAGCACAATACTTGACAAAAAATGGCCATACAATAATTCAGCAATAGTAACACACATGCATAATAAAAGTATTGCTACATTTCAGTTACCTGCTTCCAAGTTAAAATATTTAAGGCTGTCATTCATCAGCAAGCAATGGAGCTCTTATAACAGTGTCACATTCTGCACCAACAAATACAAGGAGTGAGGTACAACATCAGTTTGGTGGGTACCGCTCTAGAGTTGTCGACAGATAAAATAAAGCTCCAGCGTGAACTCACGGACGTTTTACTTACAGAGCTGATTACCCTCCAAAATGAGTTCTCATTTTTCATCTCACCACAGCTAAAAATACTAAAAACACTTCTCAAACCAAATAATCTGTTCATTTGACAAACAAAAATGTGTGCATTTTAAACTGGATGGCACCAAGTCAGCAGTGTTGAAGGACTGCTAACTGTCAGTGCCTTTCAAATTTATGAAGAGAATAATAAAAAAATGAAAGGAAACTCCAGGGTAGCAAATACATACTAACACAAGACAACACAGACAAAAAGTTGAAAGTGACAAATCAAGCATTAAATTTCAACTGCTAATCACAGCTGCAGAGTACTCTGAGTACAAGAAATGTGCCTGTCTGCAGCATTCTCATAAAGCAAATCACAGCAAGACTTACTTATTATTAGCCTCATGGTTTTCACAGTTGTGAGACGAGGGCCATAAGAACAACAAGAGTGCAATAGAAATGAAAAGCAACAACAATATGAACACACTGTTTAAAAAATGAAAAAAGATGAGTGATGTATTTAGACAAAGCAAATCCCTGCTGATTAAATATCAGTGTGAATAACAATATACCGCAATGAGTGCAATACAAAAAAGCCGGCAGATCCCACGCACTGTGGGAATCGATGTAATGCGAAGCATCCAGGAAGGAGCAGATCATGCTTTACATAATTTGCATGTCATGTTTTATATGTTAGGACCTATCATTTATGTTCGTCATACAGTCACGTCGCGCAATACTAATTTTGGTGTATATCCAGCTAGCGAACTGGACGCAAGCGCACCATGAGCGTGGCATGTAAATGGCGTTGTAGATGACATGCATGCCAAGATCTTCATGTTACCACCTGCCACTTATGTTCATTATACAGTCATGTCACTCAATACCAAATATGGTGTATACCAAGCTAACGAAACGGCTGCGAGCGCGCCATGAGCGTGGAATGCAAGCCATGTCGCTCATGACATGTCATGATTTCCATAATACCACTTGTCATTTATGTTCGTCATACAGTCATGTCACTCAATACCAAATTTGGTGTACCTCAAGCTAACGAAACGGCCGCGAGCACGCCATGAGCGTGGAATGCAAGTCATGTCGCTCATGACATGTCATGATTTCCATATTACCACTTGTCATTTATGTTCGTCATACAGTCATGCCACTCAATACCAAATTTGGTGTATCGCAAGCTAACGAAACGGCCGCGAGCACGCCATGAGCGTGGCATGCAAGTCATGTCGCACATGACAAGTCATGATTTCCATATTACGAGTTGTCATTTATGTTCGTCATACAGTCACGTCACTCAATACCAAGTTTGGTGTATATCAAGCTAACGAAACGGCCGCGAGCGCGCCATGAGCGTGGCATATAAATCATATTCTTCATGACAAGTTAGTCTTGATTTTCCTGATATGACCAGCCATTTATGTTCGTCATACGGTCATGTACCATACCAAATTTGGTATAAATCCCATTAACGATACGGCCAGGAGAGCACAAAGTCGTAGGCGGCTAGATAGATAGATAGATAGATAGATAGATAGATAGATAGATAGATAGATAGATAGATAGATAGATAGATAGATAGATAGATAGATAGATAGATAGATAGATAGAGATAGATACGCTCAAACTCGCCGAAGTTCGCTAAGAAATGCTTCGCATTTAAAAAGCAACAACATGAAGACACTCTTTGAAAAAATTCGGCAGATTCCACGTACCTTGGGAATCGATGTTATGCGAAGCATGCGGCGGGAAGGTGACTGTGTTGTAATGTTTTATTGAGCGAAACGTTACGTAAATTACGCTAAAGATATGTACAAATGTTGTACGCACAGACATATGTTCCACAGTCGCATATGCTTTGCATAACAAGTTGTTTACAGTTGCGTAACGATGCCAACAGCAACATGGGCAGTAGCAACACTAGAAGCGGTAAACTGATATGTAGCGCTTGTGCTCGCGAGGATGGTAGCCCTGGACACTGCAACATATATCAACTTCAGTGGATGGCACTTTACTATAATTGATGTTAACCCGGCGTGCTGAGGTCAAAACAGCGCACACTTGACAAGGACGGACGGAGAATAGACAAGACACAGGCGCTGACTAACAACTGAAGTTTTATTGTTCATACGCCATGAAATATATAGCACGTATCAACAACAAAAAATTTGGGGAGAGGCACAGCAAAAGGAGCAAGGCTTGATAAAAGAGCACACTCACAGCAGTTTACCAAGAGGGATCATGATTATGTAGCCCCTGATAGGAAGGCTAGCTCTCTATCTAAAAGGGCTATGGATGGGGTGCTGACACAGCTATCCTGTAGGGTAACAATGTTCTGGGCTTCTACAATTTCTCTAATCATTTTATCACCGGACCTGCGCAGTATTCTCGTGCTGTTGAATTGAGGCGAGCATTCACAATCTCGGCAGTGGATGCCCAGATGTCCTGAGATTCGCACGGTCACATTATACTTATGCTCTAACAATCTTTTATTAAGGCATCGGCCCGTTTGGCCGACGTAAGAGCGTCCGCAAGTCAGGGGGAATAGAATAAACGACTCCCTCAGCACATGGCACGAACTGGTCGCGATGATTAGTGGTGCAGCCGACATTCGTACGACCCATGTGATTGACTCGTTTGCACAGACTTGAAAAGCGGTCAGGAGCTGAAAACAGAACATGTATCCCATTTCTGTTACCTATCTTTCGCAGGTTGTGCGAGATGCCATGTACGTAGGGAATGACTGCGCACTTCTTATCTTTGTCTGTTACTTGAGTCTTTCTCTTCCTTAACATTCTCTCCGCCACTGAGGATAAGAGACTTATCGGGTACCCAGCCTGTAGTAGACGGCACTTCTGGTTCAAAAAACTATCTTCTAGTTTATGCTCGCACGATTTCTTGATGGCACTGGTGAAGCTCGAGTGTATTATGTTGAACTCAGTATGCACAACCAACTAGCTCGAGATGTGTTATTTAACCCGGCGTGACGGCTGTATCATCGGAGTACATATGCAATGTTTATAAAATTGGATACGACAATTGACGTTTCACGAACATTGGGGTCTATTCGAAAAGCAGTTCCGAGACCTGGCTTGGTTCTGTGGTAGAATGCTTGATTGCCACGCAGAATGCTTGGGTTCGATTCCTGTTGGGACCCTGACATTTAATATTTGCATTCGTCCGGCCAACGCTGCTGATGACGTCAGCTTTTTAACGCTCTGGCGTTAAAGGTACCAATGTTTTTCTCGCCGTTCCTGGGTAGTCTAAACTGTAAATCACCTGTGGCACATACCCGCATACCTGTGGCACATACCCGCCCCGTGGTATGTGCCACAGGGTTTGCCCGAAAGAGCTTGACGACGTACGCGACGGGATTGTCATTATTCATGTCACGACCAGCAAGTCATATTCGTCAAACCATCTTATTCTCACATACTAATTTTGGTCTGCCCCAAGTTAAAGGGGTAATCACGAGATCACCCAGACGTAGGCGGCTTGATAGATAGACAGATAGATAGATACGTAGATAGAAACGCTAAAAGTGCCTGCAGTATGCAAAGAAATGCTTCGCATTTAAAATGAAACAAGACATGAGCGATATATTTACACAAATCAAATCCGTGTTGATTACATATCAGTGTGATTAAAAATATAAGTCCATTTCATTGCCTACAATGTGCATAGCAATTAGAAGATATAATGTTGCAGACAATAATTACAGCACACCGTTTTCATGCAACTCGTGAACACAGTGTGCAACACGTCACCCAGAGGCTAACTTCAGGATAGGTCTAACAAAAAATTGGGCCTATTAACATGTCTGGGTATTAGCCTAGTGCGCCTATCAAGCTGGTATAGCGCAATTGCCAGAGTCTTCCAAGTTTTCGACCAGTGCTTTTGAAAAAGCCCCTGGGTGACAACTCACTGCGGTGGTCTAGTGGTTATGGTGCTCAACTGCTGACCCGGAGGTCGTGGGATGAAAGCCCGGCCGCAGTGGCCGCATTTACGGTGGAGGCTGCTTGAAGCCCGTGTGCTTAGATTTAGGTGCAGATTAAAAAACCCCAGGCAGCTGAAATTTCCAGCGCCCTCCACTATGACGTTTGTCAATCATATCGTAGTTTTGGGCCGTAAAAAAATCAACCAACCCCTGGGTGACACAGAACTCTATTTTATGTCAAGATTGGCTGACGTGTCAGCCTAATGCTGTCAGTCACTCTCTATTGAGTATGATAAAAAACGGAGCGATTTAATCTAGTTTGCATAGTAAGGAGCAATGATTATGTCATTCAAAAGACTTTGGCGGGATGTGTCAGTAAAATGAACAATGAATAATACGTCTTTGAAAAAGTGATAGAAGCCATTGCAAATAGTCGCAAACAATTTAAACACGAATAATAAAAAAGAGGTGCATAAAGAAGCAAATATTCTTGAATATGAACCATTTCTGTCAACTCATAGCAACCTCATTGCATTAGGCCTAAGTTTTCCACGAGTGAGGTTCTCTCCCAGAGGCTGGAAAGTCAACCTCAATTTTCCTGACATACTCTTCAGCTCATACAAATGTGGGTGCTGATATGTCAGACTGCCATGTCTAACAGGGCACTGTAGACACGGGCCCCCTTACACATCTTTGTAGACCGCGCATTCCCGCTTCACAGCCAGTAGCAAGAACGCGCCCGGCCAGCCCCCCTCTCTCTTTGTGTGCTGCCGGACACTTGACACCGCGCGTAGGCCACCCGGCACTCATCGCCTGCTCCTTTGTGCTACTCTCCCCGGTTGAGGCCCACAGCGGACTCGACAGCGAGCGCTCCGACGGACAACACCGCTCGGACCGCGCTGCGCGCAAGTGCCTTCCTTCTGAGTAATAAACTCCGTTTTTCTTGTTTACGTACGCCTGTTATTCCAGGCTACCGTAGACATAACAGTGGCGACGAGGTAGTGGAATTGAAGCTCACGTTGATCTTTACCTGTGCTACGCAATGGCAACGCACGCATCGGGCCGACTACCGGCAGTTTAATGGCTCATCCTGGACGTCGTGGTTCGGACGCCTCCAGTTCTACTTCGAGGCCAACAGCATCACAGACTCCAGCAAGAAGAGGGCACACCTGCTGACGCTGTGCGGTGAGCAAGACGTACGACACCGTCTGCGCATTGGTTCAGCCAAGCAACCCGGCTGAAGTGGCTTACGACGACATCGTTCCGGCACTTCAGAAGCACTATGATCCCAGGCCATCCGAGGTCTTCAGCCGAGCCCGCTTGCAACGACGCAACCAGTTGGAGGGGGGAAACAGTAAGCGTCTACGTCGCTGCGCTAAAGACGCTGGCAGCCGACTGCAACTTCGGAACGCTGCGCCCAACACATGCACCAGCAGCAGCAGCTACCGGACAGCAGACGACAACAACGCCACCGTCCAACACAACGATGCTACTACCCTTGGACATTATGTTGCGCGACAGGTTTCTGTGTGGACTACGGGACGATCTTCTGCAACAAAGACTGTTTGCCGAGAGTGACCTAACGTTCACAAAAGCCGACGATATCGCTGTTCGAGCGGAAAGCGCCAGCCAACAGCAGCGAGACATGCGAGGGACCATCGAGCCGGTTCACCAGGCAGCGGCTCACCGAGATCATCACAACCAGGCAAGTGCAGGAAAGTCTTCTAAACCACAACGCTGCTGGACGTTGCGATGAGCAACACAGCCCCCCACACATGCAAATTCCAAGCAGCTACGTGCCATTTCTGCAACAAACGCGGTCACATTGAGAAGGCCTGTATCACAAAAAAGAAACTCGCGAAGGGACCACCCCAGCGACACAAAAGCGGGAACGCCCCAACATCGATAACGCAAGTTGAAACTTCGCACAGCCTACTGGCACCAGCATCGCTGTACAACTTGCATAACGTCAACCTCGGCGCGCGACCAAAGATAATGGTCACCCTTGCCGTAAACTGCCAGCCCATAGAATTTGAGGTTGACTCGTGAGCAGCTTGCACGCTCATCAGCGAGGAGACGTACCGCTACACATGGCCACGAAACGCTCCACCCATTTGCGATGAAGACACACGCCTGAGAACATGGTCAGGACAAGACCTGCCAATTCTAGGTAGTGCCAACGTAGAAGTTGTATACAACGGCACGCTTACCAAACTGCCTATCCTGATCGTGAAGGGCACTGGATCTAGCCTCTTGGGCAGAAACTGGTTCAACGCTCTCAACATCGCGATCTGCGGCATCAACCTGGCAGCCGAAGGAAGCTCAATTGAGCGGACAAAAGCTCGTCGAGCGGCTACAGAATAAGTACGGGACAGTCTTTTCTGAAGAAATTTCGGGACACAATGGGCCACCTGTTGAACTCGAGCCCAGAGGCCCGTCCGAGGTTTCTAAAGGCCAGACCGATACCTTTTGCCTTGCAACCTGCCTACGAGAAGGAGCTCGACAAGCTGGAACGACAGGGCATTATTGCGCCCACACAGCACTCAAACTCGGCTACACCCCTGGTTGCAGTGAGGAAGAAGAACGGAAGCCTACGTCTCTGTGGAGACTACCGGTTCACCGTGAACTTGGCGACAAAATCTTCTTCATACCTCTGCCAACACCACAGGAGGTTTTCAGCACACTACGGGGCGGAAAAGTATTCAGCACCGTGCACCTCACGCAGGCATATCAACAGCTGAAGGTGAGCGACAAAACTTCTGAGGTACTCACGCTTAACACAACCAGAGGACTTTACAAGGTCAAGCGACTACCATTCGGAGTAGCGGCAGCCCCAGCCATATTCCAGAGGTACATGGACTCTCAGCTTCAGGGAATTCCTGGCGTCTGCGTCTACTTAGACGACGTAATTATCAGTGGCGCAACCAGCGAGGACCATGCTACTCGCCTGGAACTGGTGCTGGAACGGCTAGCTGGTGCAAACCTACGCCTGAGCATAGACAAGTGCTGCTTCGCGGTACCTGAAGTGAAATTCTTAGGTCACCTGATCAGTGCCGAAGGCATTCACCCCACCAGCGACAAGGTGCGCGCCAATACGGAGGCACGCGCTCCAACCAGCAAGCAGGAGCTTCAATCCTTCCTGGGTCTCCTAACGCTCTATGACCGTTTCTTAGAACACCGAGCAACGGTGGCCAACGACCTCTACAACCTGTTGAAGAACGACGTCCCCTGGACTTGGTCGCCACGCCATCAGGAAGCATTTGAGACTCTTAAGGATCTGCTCCGTGACAGTGTAGCGCTCAGGCACTATGACGAGACACGGCCTTTGTTTCTGGCATGTGATGCTTCACCCTACGGCGTCGGTGCAGTGCTTTCCCAAATTGACGATCAAGGCAGAGAAGCAGCGATCGCTTTCGCTTCCCGCACGCTATCACCTGCGGAACGCAATTATTCTCAGCTTGATCGTGAAGGACTCACCGTCGTCTATGGTGCCACAATTTTTCATCAGTACATCGCGGGCAGACATGTGACTGTGCTGACTGATCACAGACCACTTCTGGGTATCCTGGGGCCCCAAAAGCAGATTCCACAGACACTCTCGCCTCGCATGATCCGATGGTGCATTAAGATGTCAGCATATGACTACGACCTTGTGTACCGCCCCGGAAACAAGCACCAAAACGCCGACGCACTGAGCCGCTTACCCCTCAGCGAAACCATTGAGGACCCACCTCAAGTTGGCTGCGTGCTTATGTTAGAAGCACTAACAAGGCCTCCACTAAGAGCAGACGAAGTCGCAACGGCCACGCAAGATGACCCGACATTGTCCAAGCTGTACAAAGCCCTACAGGAGGGCAACGTTCAAAAGCTCAGGGAAGACAACTTCAACGCTTTTCGCAAGAGAGCAACGGAGTTGAGCTGTCATCGTGGCTGCATCACACTAGGGTCACGAGTTGTCATTCCAGGCCCACTTCGACAACAAGCCGCGGCTCTCGTTCATGCCGGACACCGAGGCGTTGTCGCTATGAAGAAGTGCGCCCGCAGCTACATGTGGTGGCCGGGAATCGACAAGGATATCGAAACGCTAGCTGCAGAGTGCACAGCCTGCCAGTCCAATCAACGCGCTCCACCACGAGCTCCAGTACCGGACTGGGAGAAACCGAGCACACCTTGGAACACTGTGCACCTCAACTTTGCAGGCCCAATTGACGGGTCCACATTCCTGGTAATCGTGGATGCCTTCAGTAAATGGGTTGAAGTTCGCTATATGAGCAAAACAACATCGGCAGCTGTCATCGATGCCCTGCGCTCGTTGTTCGCAACCTTCGGATTGCCCCACAAGGTTGTTTCAGACAACGGAACAGCTTTTGTGTCGGCAGAAATCCAAAAATTCTACAGCGACAACTGCATCACAGCGGTAACATCTGCTCCATACCACCCAGCCACAAACGGACAGGCTGAACGCTACGTGGGGGAGCTAAAACGCGCACTTGCAAGAGACTCTACGGGGTCATTACAGCGGCGTATTGCACGCTTTCTTTTCAAGCAACACACAACAGTGCAGAATACGACGGGCCAGACGCCGGCACTGCTCATGCTTTCCCGCGAGCTGCGAACACACATCTCAGCCGTTCTGCCAGAACCGTCTTCAAAGGGCAGACGAGATAATGAGGACGCCCCGCGTTCCCGGAAACTCCACAAAGGACAACCAGTGCTCGCTCGTCAGTTTCACCAGAAGCCCGAGTGGGTCCCGGCCATCGTAGAAAAGCGTATCGGCCTGAGATCTTGGCTCGTCGAAGGGAACGGTACTGTTTTTCTCGCCGGCACTTTAATCAGCTACGCCACTTGAACGGACACTATCCTCCAGGCGGACACGCTATGGGCAGCAGCCCTCCAAAGTCTTTCAACACGGCTTGGCTGTTGAAAAAGGAACATGACGCCAGTGAACCGGCACCTTCCGCTCATCCAGCAGCTCCCGTGGAGAAAACAGGCAGCTGCTCCCCAGCCAACACGGCGCCCACCCAGCGAAAGTCAACGAGGCAGCGACGCCCTCCAGACCGCTTCCAAGCGCAAAACTAGGGGGGAAGGAATTGCCATGTCTAACAGGGCACTGTAGACACGGGCCCCGTCTTACACATCCGTGTAGACCGCGCATTCCCGCTTCATAGCCAGCTGCAAGAACGCGCCCGGCCGGCCCCCCCCTCTCTCTTTGTGTGCTGCCGGACACTTGACACCACGCGCAGGCCACCCGGCACTCATCGCCTTTGTGCTACTCTCCCCGGTCCAGGCCCCCCAGCGGACTCGACAGCGAGCGCTCCGACGGACAGCACCCCTCGGACCGCGCTGCGCGCAAGTGCCTTCCTTTTAAGGAATAAACTCCGTTTTTCTTGTTTACGTACGCCTTTTATTCCGGCTACCGTAGACATAACACAGACCATAAGCTGCTCTCTAAGGCCAGTGAAGTCCAAGTCTCAGGTAAGCCCACGATCTGCACACTACACAATTGACACAAACATCCACCTTGTAACGCTTGGCTCAAAACAAAAAAAAAAATCACAGCATATGCACGGAGTGAATGATGATGAGTGGGCGAAGCTCCGGAGGTTCATCGGTAAACCATCGCGATGCCATGTGTTGTATGGCATCGCGATCGTCATCGTCATCATCGTCATCATCGTCATAGTGGGTACATTCCATGTGGTGTGCCGTGATGGTAGCGTCATCGTCATCACACAGGACCTTGCAAATCGAGGTGGCTACTACGTACTGCAAACTACAGGGGACGCACTCCTGAGGTACATCATCAAAGACGTGATGGTGGTTGGTTGCATGTGGTCAAACGATGTGCATGTGAGACCATATCGCGATGCCATGTGTTGTATGGCATCGCGATCGTCATCGTCATCACGGCACACCACATTCCATGTGGTGTGCCGTGATGGCAGCGTCATCGTCATCACGCAGGTGGCTACTACAAACAAGGGACTCACGACCCACGGCATAAGGAGCTTCGCCCCTAAAATTAAAAGGCAGCATAAGCAGCCACTCGCTCCCAGCTTCGCATTTTTTTTATTTCGAGAGTTTGCCCAACGGCATTCCATAATTAAATATACAGCTATAGGCCGGTTTCCGCTATATACATCAACAGTGCTCTGTGGTGGGGCCCATAGAGCCACAAATCATAATCCGGTGGTCTCGTCGGATGAAGGCCCACTGTTCTCAGGTAGCGCCGTCGTATCTGGTTCAGGCCAGGGCATGTCCACAACAGGTGCTTGATTCTAGCCGCGGACGCTTCAGTGGTACAGAATCGGCAAGTATCCCCAAATGGTCCATGCAGATGTGGCCAGGCATATGTGACCGACGGAGTAAGTGCCGCTTCCACACGAAGTCTCCGCAACACCACCTCCTCCTGGCGGGTAAGTCCGCCTGGGAGGTTTGAACCACACGGTGGAATTAAATCTCGTGTGGTGCGGCGGAGAATCTCCTTGCGGTGGAGGAAATCAGCCCGAGGGTCACTCGGGAAAGGCGCTTCTTGAGTTCGTGGCAGCTCACTGTGGGCGGCGGTGTCAGCTTGTATGTGAGTAGTAATTGTGTCCCGTGGTATCCACTGTATCCTTATATGGCCAGGCATCTGTGCAGAACTGAAGCAAGCTGGGCTTAAATTGAAGCTTGATAAGTGTACCTTCCTGGAACGACAAGTTGAATACCTGGGTCACGTTGTCACGGCTGCGGGGTTTCAACGAAACCCTGAAAAGGTAGAGGCCGTGCTCAAGGCCCCAAGACCCAAAGATGTCAAGCCATTACAGAGTTACCTAGGCCTAGTCAACTTCTACCGCAGGTTTCTACCGGGGCTGTCTAGCGTGTTGCATCCTTTGAATGAGCTGCTTGTGGCCAAGGTGCCTTGGGAGTGGCGTGAGGATCACGAAGTGCTTTCCAAAGGAGCAAGGAGCTACTTGTTTCAGCAGCAGTGCTGGCGCATTATGACCCCAAGAAACCCGATGTTCTCGTATGCGATGCGTCACCATACGGCGTTGGCGCCGTTCTACCCCTAGGGAATACTCGGGGCTGAACGACCAATCGCATTTGCATCACGAAGTCTCGCGACAGGCGAGCGGAACTATAGTCATCTCGACAAGGTGGCTCTTGCGCTCATGTTCGGCGTAACCAAGTTCCGACAATACCTCTGAGGACGCGAGTTCGAGGCTATTACGGACCATAAACCATTACTGGACTTGCTTGCTCCGGACAAGCGCGTGCCTGAGATGTGTTCACCGCGTATCATGCGTTGGGCGCTGATGCTTGGAGCGTATAACTACAAGCTCATGTACCGGACGGGAGCAAGCATTGCCAACGCGGATGGTTTGAGTGGCTTACCACTACCAGTGTACGCTCAACCTGTGGAAAGGCCAGCGGAAGTTTTCATGCTGGAGGCTGCTTATCCTCGGGTGCTGCGGTCGACTGTAGTCGCGAAAGCTACGTCCAAGGACCCAACCTTAGCGAAGCTACGAGATGCCTTATGGTCTGGAGCTGAGACACGTGACCCCGAGTTCAGGTTCTACGCAGATCGAAACCTTCAGGTGAGCGTGCAAGAAGACTGTATACTTCTCGGATAGCGAGTGGTCATCCCAAGTGCATTGCTGCAAGAAGTGTTGCGACTCCTTCATGAGGGGCACCCTAGAATGACGAAGATGAAGGCTGTCGCCAGGAGTCACGTCTGGTGGTCTTCGTTGGACGAGGACATTACCGCTGCAGTTTGTCAGTTTCAGGTCTGCCAAGAACACCAGAGGGTTGCGCGGCCGGTAGCGATGACGCCATGGCCGTTTCCGGACAGACCATGGTCACGCCTTCATATTGACTTCGCGGGACCTTTGAAGAACCGCTACTTGCTCATCGTTATCGATGCATTTTCAAAGTGGATAGAGGCCTTGCCTATATCGCCACCATCGGCAGAGGCAACTATCCCATGCCTGAGGGTTATGTTTGCTACTCACGGTTTGCCAGACGTAGTGGTGTCCGACAACGGACCAGCGTTCGTGAGCGAGGAATTCAAAAAATTCCTGCATCGAAATGGCATCAAACAAGTGCTGTCACCTCCATACCATCCAGCGTCAAACGGGGCTGCAGAACGGGCACTTCAGTGCATTAAGTCAAAGCTAAAGAAATCGACTGAAGGGAGCTTTGCATGCCAACTTGCTCGTATTCTTTTCCATTACAGGATTACTCCCCACGAAACTACCGGGTGCTCACCAGCGGAGCTGATCATGGGCCGTAAGTTAAAGACTGCTCTAACGTTGTTGCATCCAGACATGAGAGCTAATGTCTTACTGAAGCAGCTCAAGCAGAAGATTGTCCATGATGGTGGAGCTCGAACCACGCCGCCCGCAAGACCTGGAGACTACATCTACGCACAGAATTTCCGCTCGGGGCCAACCTGGGTGCCAGCAAGAGTGACTGAGCTACCGATAAGATCGCTGAGGTCGTTTTGTCAGACGGTAGGTTGTTGGCAGCGCCATCAAGAACACCTGCGGCCGAACTTCGCCTCATGTAGTGCGCCTCCTGGACTACCACCTGAGCGACAGACTTCTTCACCGCCGCCAGGGTTATCGCCTGTGCAACAAGCTTCGTCAACCACGGAGTGCGTGTCGGAACAGGTAGGTGTGCAACCGGCTGTGCAACTAGTTCCGCTACCCACCAAGTGTGAGTCGGAGCAACCGAATCCCGTTGCTGAGCCGTATCGTGAAACAGGCAGCGAAAGCGGAACAACAGCAACGCGCGATCTGGTTGTGCCTACTACCCGTGACAGTACGCCAATGCTGCGAAGAAGCACGAGGAGAAGAAACCAGTTGTGTGCTTCTGACCACGAAGGCCGCTAAAGTATCGTGTTTTGGTTTTCTGTTTTGTTGGTGGGGAGGAGTGTAACATAATAGCCAGCGGAACACGCGCTGACGTGTGATGTTGTATCACTAACAGATTGTATATGCGTCGTGTTACGTCATCACTAGGTTGCTAAAAAAATGAGTGTGTAGGAAATAAAGGGCAGTGTTTTTACACGGTATCAAGCGTGCTGTTTCGCTTCGGCTGCTCTCCGCGAGTTGGCTATGACACCCTACCTGCTACAGGTCTGTGAATACCATTTGAAAATGGCAGTATTATAATGATTAGAAAAAAATGCCAGCGTTCCCCTTTAATTATTCTTCTGTATTAGCATCTATACGACCTCCAGAATATATTTGGTCTCAAGTGGACTCACGAAAAGACATTTTTTAACTTGTCTAACACTCACGTCCATAAGAGTTGAGGCGCGTTCAGCCCGGTACATGTTCCTTGTAGTACGACTAATTTGCGCTTCGTTATCTTATCTTTAACGTTCAACATCCTCAACAAAAAATATGTCGCCCTTGAAATTGCATCCTTCCACATGGTTCTCGCATAGTTGACAAACAATAGACGTAACCTGTCCGAAAGTGGGTTCATTGGACATTACTTGAACGTAGGAATTTATCCTCCGAGACTTGTCTAGCTCATCAACATTAATTGCGAACCCACTGAAAACAATCTTCTTGTACTGTAGTCCAAACGCTGTGCTACGTCCTTTGCCAATGAGTGTGTATATTGGTAGAACTGCGCATTGAACCCTAAGCTTATACCCCTTCAGCGTTACAGTCAAAAGGCGGTCTAGTGACGGTGAAACCACTTCCTCTGTTTTAAGCTTAGGCAAAGCTTAGAGAGCAAGAAATTTCTCGGCAATTTGCCACTGTGCATGCCTCGATCCGTTCACAAGTCTTACAAGACGGCCATTCATGTTTTCATAAGGATAAGCGTAAAAGTTCCGCAAAGGGCCCCATTTTCGAACACCGTCAGTGATATGCAAAAGGGAATGAGCATTAAAAGTGATGTTTTTTTCCCATAAAGCACCTGGCATTCATTCAGAAAACTTAACATGTGCTTTTGGGCAGATCTCAAAAGCTCGGAAGAGACACTATCTGCGAGCAAAAGTGCATTAGGCTCACAAACTTCATCCAGTTGTCGTAGTATGGCTGTGGGAGTATTCCAGGTAGCACAACAGGCGAATAAAACAAAAGCCAGTTACCACACTCTGATGACATCCAGTACTTTCTGCGAGTAAGTGATCTTGGAAGACGAGACATCTCAAACACTTGTTGGAGCTCACTCAACCGATCATTAATTCGGGAGACACTGCCCCTAATGCTATAGGGATGTGCCCTCTTCTGGTCGAACCACATGAATGCTGTGTGCCGTACGAAGCCAGAGCACACAGCATGCATGTAGTCGACCGCGAAGCTAAATGGAAACTTGAAAAATGCAAGGAGGAAGAGGGCATTAGTTCCCCTTACCCCCCAGCACAGGCACTTTTTCCCGTTCTGCTTGACGAGCATAGCGTCTCATAGACACATCACTTCTCATCTGGTCTTTTGGGGATTCGACAGGATACACTCTTACATGGCCATCACCCTTCCTTACGACTTCACCTTTTTGTTCACACCAAGCACACCCATGGGCTCCGTTGAACTGTGCCATATTCATTATCACGGCACGTGCAGCCGTGCCCACAACACATGGCCCGGGGAACACACGGGTGCGCTTGGATACACCATCTGAATCTGTCCAGTTTAGGCCTTCACTTGAAAGGTGATTTAATTTGTCTACATATGGTTTTAAGAAACAATTCATGTTGGGCTTCTCACCGCACCACAAACCTGCCAGGAACACTCGCTTGGTGCGATTTTTAAATGGCAGTTTATTAATTTGCAGCTGCAGTGGCCAGATCGAAAACTTGGACGACTCAAAAAGTGGGACGCCATCTGTGTTCTAAGACACAGAGATGTCATTTTTACCCATGCCTAATTGATTGTATGCCTTGCTTTCTGTTATATCGCTCACATCTAATGATCGCTTTTTTTCGTTAGAACAATCTGCGATTTGCTGTCCTGCAAAATGTCACGAATTTGCGATTCCACATCCAGCATGAGGAAGTAGCTACCCTCTCATGTCATGCTTTCAATGCTACAATCCTCATTGCAGGAAGGGCAATGTAGCTGTGTAGCTGGGCCTGCTTTCCCAAGAAAGCACAAATCCCCTGCTGCAATAGAAGAACATCTGCGGCTCTCCTATACCTTGGGTAAATTACTTAAAAACAAGTATTTTGTCGTCGAAAACGATGACATAGGTGGCAAATGTGCCTCAATCACTTTGAGGAGGCTTTCTGTGGCCTCCCTGCTGGTGCAGTGGCGTAGACTGTGGCCCATCACTAGCAGCAGGCTTTCTGCGCACGTTATTGGGCACCCAGGGTACACGTAGCTCTCCTGTAAAATATATATATGACAAACATCAAAGCAGTGACTGAACAAGCTCTTCACCCAAAACTGTTCATATGTAAGGCAAAATCCATCATAGTTAACAATGCATTTTGAAAATACTGCCGTTTCCTTGATTTAATATATGTCAAGTAGAATAAACATTTCTTTTATATCAGAGAAGAGACGACAGTAATTGGAAGTTGCTAAATTTTAGTTCGGCTTGCGTATCTGAAGTCTCCGCAGACAAAAAGCGCTGGACTGCTTCAAATGAGTATCAGATGTGAATCTATCACATTCTGCCGGACGATCTCGCATCATTTATGAAAAGCTACCTTGGCTCGGAAGATGCTTTCCCTTACTGTTCTGGCAAACTGAAATAATGGCTAAACGTAGAAGCAAAGAAAGCAATGAAGTTGTGCAACTGTTTCCTTCCAGTGGTGAAAGTGAAGGTGAACAAAAATGTTCCAAGAATGTCCAACAACACAGCCACTAAAAATGGTTTGTTACTTCGCCTTTGTGCCATCACTCGTACAAGCACATGGGACACCGAATTTCTTGAGTGTAACAGGCTCTTTCAAAGCTTGCCCAGATGAGCCCATTGTGGTCCAAGAAATCTGATCCGAATAAGCTTTATGACAATAGAAAACAACCGCGTGACACAAGTACCGGTTATATTTCACAAAAAGCTGCAACAGGATAGTTCCCAGAAGTAGGGTCGATACATCACAATGTCTATCAAGCTGCCTCCCTTCTAATATGCTAGGCTGGTGTGTGGTGCTCGACAAGTGTAAAGGAAGCGCCAGCAGCACCATGACACTATTCACCAAAATGCTCCCAAGAGAACTGGCCATGCTACTGTGGTGAAGGTGTCCCAGCTGGGCAGAACATTGTGCGGAACACCCAAAAGATTATCGGTAGTGTGAAAAAAACTAAGTCTATACAGCAAAAAAAGAAAACTTCCATCCATTCTATACTGACATTATCTTTCGCGCCAACTCGAGAAGGTAGCAAAGAAGTGCCAATTTGATGGTTGTAGCGCACACAAGTTGGTGTGTGCTTGGCTGCACAAAGCAAAGTGGGAAAAGACTGTTCCCATAGCATCAAAACCATAACACCATGTTCAACAAGAAAAAAAACACTTGCTAGGAGAAATATTATGCAGAAAATTCTGTTTAGGCAGAAGCTGAGACGAAGAGTTCAGCACTTACCGCTGGGGCCGCCTGAGATGTGGGAACGTCTGTAGATCTATTGTTTTCGTCGTCACTCAAGCTGGCGCTGCTGACGTACTACACCGAGCTTGTATCAGCAGCCGCACCAAACGTGATGCCATCATCCGAGGCGCTGTCAACATCGCCGGCAATGTGACGATTCGGTGCTTCGACGTTTTCGTCGTTTTTGTCATCTGAGTGCTGACTCTGTTCGACCTGCGAGAACGTGTCCGCACTACCTAAAGATAAGTCATCCGGGAACGAACCACCGGCAAGCAGTGGTGTGGCCGAGTCGGAACGATGACAGCTCTTCTTCAGACGGTACATCGAACGCTCGGAAACATTGACACTGATGTCACGCAGGTGCTCATTGGAGCGCGTGCGACGAAGCATGTTGAGACACCTGAGGCAGTCAGCTTTCAGCCAGTGGCGTGGTTGGCGTGGTGCTGTCAAACCGAAAGAAAGGAACTGGGCGACGAACGCGCCTGGACAGCTAGGCCTACGAAGCCGCACAGAATAAAAAAAACGTGCAGGAACGGTTGATGGTCGAACCAGAGAATGCTGCAGTTCTAGCGCAGCGTTAGCCCGTCGACATACAGCGTGAGCAAATAAATCGAAGGCGCTGCGAACGAAGTCGATGTTCTCCGCACTTGGGTTGCCTGGGTCAACATGTTTCGGTGCAGGCTCCAGGCAGGGATACAGACACCGCAGTAGCAGTCAACGTCTAGCACAGCGATTGGACATGTGTGCGCTTGAATTTCATGGTGCTTTAATTGTTTATGGCGATACTGGCCTTTTCGCAGAAAGGAGTTCACTTCTCCTATTTGACCCGACTGGCTGTCTCTACAACTAAAGAAGCTAGCTAGTTTAATTAATTTAATTACTGCCACATTTTTTGTCTATGTTCAGATGTCTCCCGCTAAAGAAAAAAAGTAATTATAAGAAGGCGGCGACTACGCATTGCTCTTCCCTTATTTTTGAGGATTAATTTTCGGTGACATTTAAATTGAAACACACTGTATAGACCTTATGCAAAATCTGCTGCCATCTAGCGGCCGCCTTACGCGTTTCCGCCATGTTGAAGGCTAGGCGCTCTCCGCATGTGCACACACGGAGCGTACGCGTCGACGTGTGGCTAAGGTCCCTTACGTGTGGCGGCTGATAGGAGCAGCTATTCCGAGATATTTTCGTGTGCCGTGTTGCTCAGATTGAGGAAATTGGGATGTTGAAAAAAGGTTTGCAGAAAACTAACTTCCATGTTACTAGATTTCTTCGCGGCCGACGAGGAGCGGCAGATCGTTCCGTTGCTCCGGCTGCTGCTTACGACTGACGCCGTGTTTACGTTCGCCGTTCTTAATAGATGCGGTATGCGACAGCATCAGTACTCATCAGAGAACACTTTCATGTCATGCCAGAACGAAACGGTTTTCGTGGCGCGTGCTTGCAGGCACAGACAAACCGGCTTCGTCTACGAGCTTCAAAGCTGCATCGATCGCGGCTACTCGGGCGTGCCTGCGCTGCTGTTGACAGCCTTAGTGGGTTTATTACATTGCGATAACAATTAATATTAGACAGCTACTCGTGCGCGTAATCAATTCTCAGCGAACGGACCAGAAATTTGTTTCGAAAAGGGGGGGGGGGGGGACCCGCATTTGATCCGACGTGGGGTCCGGGGACCGGGCAGGTAAGTGTGGTCGAGTGCCATTTTGTGCTCTGTATCCCATGGCACAAAAGGAAAAAAATTCGGGAGGGGGCACGGGCCCGGTGTGCCACCCCTGGCCATGCCTTTGGCTGGGGCGTGTTCGTAGTTTGTTTTCGATTGGGGAGTTTAACAAGGTAGCGCTTGGCGAGATGCTTTGCGCGCGTGTTGTCTTACTCCGCGTATACTTCAAGCCATGGTCGTCGGCAGGATTTTCTCTTGGGGGGAGCAAACCAGTGTTGCATCGGGGCTGGGGGGAGGGGGAGAGCACTGGTCTAGCTTGGGTGAGGGCAAGTGCTGGTAAGGCTTGAGGGGGGGCAAGTGCCCCTTTTGCACCCCCCTGCCGACGCCCATGCTTCAAGCATTTGATGTGCTATCACTGCCAAAAAATTAGAGGGGCGGCCAGGATGGCCTTATGGTACCCTCGTGCTTTTTTTTTCATTTATACCCCAAGAAGAGCACATATCAGGTTCTCACAAAAGCTGATCCCCGCTCGGAAAAATCCCGCATCCACCACTGTGAGTTAAAAAAAAAGTTAACAGATGCTTGTGTGTGGCACTTTTCGTATGAAAATCTGAAGAAAGGCTGTTCCGGCAGATGTGTTACATTAGACCGTGGGTGCGCTACGGTTGGTTATGCGCTGAGGTAGTTTCGCAAGCGTTCAGTCGGCGACGCAAAATTGTCTCGCTAGAACGGGTTGAAATTGTAAGACATCAGTAGGCCCCGAAAGCGACGATGGGGACGCGAATATTCTTGGCGTATCGCGATATTTATGAGCATAATGTCGAACGGATATTCAATAAAATACCAACTAATCAGCACCTACTTCTTGGAGCGAATAACACTTTTCGTCTTCCCTTTTCACGTGCGTGAAGGCGGAAATTTTTTACATTTTAATCGTTCGATAATTATATACATAACATATACGATGGTGACTACAGCAGCAAAATACTTTTTGTTTCAAAAAATATTAAAAGGGACAAAGTTTTATTTAATATTAAATGCCCTATACATCGGGCCGACGTAGACTGTCTCTTATGAAATATACTTTGAAATGGATCAGCAGCACTTTTTACCGTCATCGCTGTGCCTCGCCTTGTAGCGCGGTAAAGCCTCCTCCCAACTATCCGACACTACACTCATGATATTCAGATAGCCACGAACTCTTTATTCGTTACACTTAAAACACAGACAAAACTTATAACCTAGCTTAATAAAATACGTTGCTGGGCGAGTTGGTGCATTGTCACAAATTAAAAGTAGAGCGCGAAAGACTTGTCTTCTTTGTCCAGTCTTTCGCGCTCTACTTTTAATTTATAACCTAGCGCATGGCTTCATTCTCAACGACAAACTTGTACAATGCCGGTAACACGTACTGGCCCTTACACACTCATCTGACGTTTTTGTGCCCCGATTGCCACTCTCAAAGCAGATACAAACAAGAAGCTATAGGAGCGACAGCAATACGATTCGGACGCAAGCCTCCAATATGGCGCCGAAGCGGTAGCTTCGCGAGACCTCCGACAGATGGCAGCAATTTTGCATAAGGTCTATATGGCTGTTCGTTCTATTGATAAGCTTTATTAGTGGGTTTTGTTTTTTCACCTTAGCTTGTTCTGCGCGCGGCTTGTGCGTGATTTTCTCGCACTAAAACAGTTAAATCGTTAGTATAGAAACTGGTTATTATAATTTTTTACTACAGATATGGCGTGGCTGAAAGTCAAAATCGCCTCATAAGCATGGACTTGACCGATAGACTCCGGCATATTTGCAGCGAGGACTTCCACCAGAATGTTATACAGACACCAAACGTACGGTGTGCAGATGATCGCGATTAAACCCGATCGGGATCGAATTTAAAGGCAGTGATTGTCTCCTTCTGCATCCTGTGTAAAGGAGGCAATCAAGTACGATCAAGAAATATGATCCGCATCTGTTTTGATCGCCACCAAAATTGACCGTGTGAGCGCCTGAAGAAGTAGATCATGCGCCCTTACCCTAGACGTACAATGCGACATCGTACCTATTCCGTTGCATTGATCTCACTCTTTACACACTTGTCCCTCCTATACTTTCCGCTTTTTCTTCCCTCTTTAAACCTCAGGTTTCAACACCACAGCCAGGGTTTCACGGCTTTATGTTGAATAGTGGTAACATACATATAGTACACGTGTTTGCAAATGTGCTTGTGTCGCAGCTGAGGCTATGGCTTGTGTACACATAAACAACAAATTTAGAAGTCGAACTTCAACGTCCCTGCACCCTGGCTGCGCCTATGTTCAATACAAATGAGATTTCGCAAATGCCACAAAACGTCCTAGTCCTGTGTGACGGCTCAACATGGGGGCTCGATCATGAGTTGACAAAATAACAGACAAATAACACGCGTTGTTTTATAGCTGAATACATTGGTGGTATTTATTGGAGTTTAAAGAGCGCCTGCAGCACAAACCAAGAAAAAATTATGGTGTACAATGCGGAAAAGCTAGAGACAGCTATTAGAATGCGTGATTTAAGTGGGAAGGCACGCATCAACCGCCCTCTCATACCTGGAATATCGCACTATGTTGATGGGGGGTGTGCGAATAGCGAGTTTGAACCAATTGAAATGCGAATCTAACAGTGATGACATCGAAGCGAATAGTATTCGAACTTTTTTCAACGCAGACCTAGAATGTGACAATTTTCAGAACAGCTGAACAATTCCTCATTTTATTTGAAACAAATATTCTCAAGCTTTAACAAAGGAACATTATGATTACTTAAAAAAAACACTACAATTATTTGAAATGAGCCGCAACTAAAGCCTTCGAAAAATTTTGTAACTGCAGGCTGAAATATAGCAGTGCCTAGTATTCACGGTGGTACTTTGTCAACAGCTTTTAAATAAAACTGGTACCTAAATATTACGCAATTTTCATGAGTTAACGTTATCATGGATTTCATAGTAAAGATAGTTGATTGCTGACACTGTTACTTCGGCGACACTGGAGTTTTAAGCAAAACACAGTGTCGTAAGTACATTGGCCGCATGTATCTGTGTAATTCGATGATGAAAACAAGACGTTACCCCTCTTCATCGTTGCTGATTGTTTGAAAACTATTCGAAAAACATCCGGTATTTCGAATATGCGCTAGTGTATTCAGGTACCGAAACGAATGGGAGGATATTCGATTTGTTATTCGAAATTTTCGAATATTCTTAGATTCCTAAGCTTGATATGTTGACATATCCAGCCAGCAGCTCTTCGCGGTGAGGATATATCGCCTTCGACCTCAGCGCGGCTGCAATCTTTTGCGTTTCGTTTGTAGTCGTTCGCCCCACTGCATTTAGTACACTGTAACTGCATTGACATGAAACGAGAGTCGGCTTGCGTTGGATTGTATATGGCGTTTGCAGAAATACGAGAATTGTGACGTGACCTGCGAGATTTGTTCCGACAACGTGGTGCGTCGCCGGAGTTGATCGCGGAGTCCACGGTTGTGAATATCTGTCAGTTCATTACAGGTCCTCCAAATTACTTATTGTACAATCAGTGAAATAAAAAAAACTCCGGGACTCGCAATAGATGTATATGTTCATTTTATGTTATTTACCGAAAGTTTATTTGAGACGACGCGAGCGTAAACCAAGACATAACCGGAGCAGGCAGCGCCAGCAGCGCTATCGCCTCAAGTGATCAAGCCAAAAAAGATTGGTGCGCAGTGTGAACGTCGTATGCGAACACGTGCATTTTGCTGCAAAATTTTGTGCTCCGATTGCGTCATGGGTGACTACGTGCTTGTGAAATGGGCCTCGGAGGGCAAATGGGACGTGTATCCCGTTCGGAACATCAATCCCCAGACTGTCGCCTGCCAGCTGATCAGTGACCCAAAGTACAGTACGGTCCACTCTTAGAGGGAACAGGCGAGCTCATGGCCGGCGAGGCCGGCGGACTGCGCGGCGCTAACTGGCGGCGAGATTTGTAAATGCGGCGCATGCGCATAGAATCGCAAGGGCGGCGTGCGCCCAGTTTCGTCTGCTACTTCTACGCCTGCGCGCATGAAAGCGTTCAAAAGCGCCCCCCGTTTCTTTTTTCTTTTTTTTTGTGCGGTGCCATTTATTTAGCCGTCACTCTGCCTGATGCTCGTTGGATTGCCAGCAAGCCGCAGTTTTTCGCAAGCTCTCACCGTTAAGCCCGTTATATTTTTCACATACTGCTCGCTGCAACTGGTCGCTTTTGACAACATAAAAGGCTGTTGAAGTCTCATGCAGCGATCATTCTAAGCTCGTTATTGCGACCGTGAAATATCGGCTTATTAAAGAAGCGCAAGGCCGAGTTGGAATCAGTTGATTTACAGTGCGAAAATGAAAAGCTCGAAGGATCACGGCTCGCTAGCGCACGCCGAGTGCAAGGGCACAGAAGTAGCAGGCGACGCGGGGCACGCACTACTATGATGAACCAATGCGCATGCGTCGCATTTCGAAATCTCGCCAGCAGTTAGCGCTCCGCGGACCACTGGACACGCACTCACGTGTTCCCTCGGTGGACCGTACTGTACGTGACAACGCTGACCAACCAAGCTGTGCAAGTCCTATGGCAGGATGATGAGTATGCACGGGCATACATTTTGGGAATAGGTGAGTTAATATTTTTGGTTGCTTGCCGCGGCAGTACGCCTTATGGTAGAGACTAAGGTTACCAACTCTTCAATGAAGGAAGTCGAAACGGGGGGGGGGGGGGGGTGCGTTCACTGACATAGGGAGCCAGCAAAATCAGTGTTATTCTGGGATCTTGCAGACAAATCCATTGTTCCTTTATAGTTGCAGCCTCCTGAAGACCTTGAGCTGGCTACGTGCTGCTCGCAGCACTCCTCTTTCTGGATAATATACTCGTAAAAGTTGTCGCACTATACGCGCGACAACTTTTACGAGTTCAGCTCAAGTGGCTAACCTCTCGTGGCCACCGCTAGGCACCACAACATTGCTTTGTACGTGCGATTTGTGCGAACTTCGTGTTCCTAGCGTGAGGCGCGTTGTTGGGCGTACGTTAGATCACATAAAAAAGTCACAGTTTCGCCACAAGACGAAGCAATGAATGCGATAGCAACAAATTGGAATGTCAAGCGACGAATGGCAAGCAGGTGGAAACGTATAGCGCGCTGCTCACGCACACATGACGCGCGAAAACAACACGCACAGGACGAGAGAGAACTAACAACGTTCACAGCTCGACACTTAACGCGCTGCTCAAACAAAACGACGCACGAAACGAATTCACAGGTACAGGCGAGAGCGAACTAACAAGTGTCACAGTTGTTACTTCGCTGTGTTTGAAAAGCGTGTTCTTTTCGCAAACGGGGGGACTGCCGCGAGCGAAGTGACCTTCGTGCGCTCGGTAACTACAATGCAATCGTTCCGACGAAAGCCCAATTTTCCCCCACCGTGAGATAAGCGCGCGCGCGAACGGGCGAACGGGCGTCTACCCCCCACGGGCCAAAGGGCGCGAGCGGATGAGCGCGGGCGTTGCGGGCGTCGCGATGAGTGGGGCTGGTGGGGCGCGGAGCTATGGCGTCGCCGAGCGCGCCCTTTGTGCCATCTGGCTGGTAATGCTGAAAACACGCTGAAAACTCGCTGTATATAAATAGCTCGCCGTTTGAACGCTGAATGACGTGCGCCTTCGTGGCTCAGCGGATAGCGCTGCAAAGCGAGAGGTCCCTGGTTCGATGCCACGCGTCGGAAACATTTTAGGGGCGAAGCTCCTTAAGCCGTGGGTCGTGCGTCCTCGATGTATGTAGTAGGTAGCCACCTCCACGCCACCTCTCGTTTAGTTCTTGGAATGTCCGCTAGATGGCGGTACTTGTGTATGATGAATATATTTAGGGGCGAAGCTCCTTACGGCATCACCTCGGCGGTCCTCGGTTGTCCATGCATTCTGAGAGCCAGTAGGCACTGGATTTCGACCTCCAAGGTAGTGCCTGTGTGAGATGTCTCCTGTGCGTGATTAAACAATAAAAAAATTCACAACGTACATGTAAAATTAAAGTGAGCTGCGAGTCGCCATGACTCTCATCGACCCCTTTAGTAGAAATGCGCCCGATCTCACGTCGTTGATGATGTACTGCGCAGAATTTGCGGAAGATTACCGGTTTACCGACGCACCTTCGAAGCTTCGCCCACTCATCATTCACTCCGTGGATATGGTGCCGTCATCTCCAGTTCTCGTCTCGTTTCCGAGAGGGCGCTC
The DNA here is from genome assembly GCA_030522465.1 of Rhipicephalus appendiculatus. Lineage (NCBI taxonomy): Eukaryota > Metazoa > Arthropoda > Arachnida > Ixodida > Ixodidae > Rhipicephalus > Rhipicephalus appendiculatus. The sequence continues at coordinate 75,298 of JALIZH010022646.1, forward strand.
TCCTATAGACATGCGTATAATATGGCGGTTGGGTGAAGGTACGCTAGATGTCGTTGGCGGTGCAGCTGCTCTCCGATTGCGCGGACCGCCATACGAGTGCGCTTGCCGGATCGTGCTGCTTGCGGACCATGGACGACGACCGGTCATTGAAGTTTGAATAAAATTTCACACACACTATCGCTTTGATTACTGCTGGGCGAAACCACTGAAGATTTCACGGTGTAACCATGATTGCTTCAGTCACCATAACTCTCATCGACCATTTAGTATAAACGCGCCCGATCTCACGTCGGTGATGATGTACCTGGGCAGAATTCACGGAAGATTCACGGTTTACCGATGAACCTCCGCAGCTTCGCCCACTCGTCATCATTCACTCCGTGGATATGCTGTGTTTTTTTTCTGAATTATTTTTCTTTGAGGCTTTTATAAATATATAGATACATATACATATACGGGACATGACGCAGACGGCGAAAACCAGCCGAGACTGTCCACATAATTGCTATCGCAATAAAGGTTCTGGACGGTCCGGAACGAATCCTGGACATGTAGTTGTCCCGAGAAGGACGGCGCGCGACTCGGGACGCTACATGAAAAGCTGGGACGGTTGGTAACCCAATAGAGACCCTTTTCAGTTTTTTGTCCGCGCTTGAGCAGTTCTCACCGCAGCCGTTCGCGGAGTTATTTCGCCACGTTTCTTAAAGTCCTAAAATACTGTGAATATAATTCATTGCTCGAGAACCACGGCGCCTTTGTAGGTCTTTTTTTCGTAGTGGGGGAGTTCAATTTAGGTGTACACGTAAATGCATATGTTGGTGCCATGTGTATCGACGCATGAATTCTACAGGAGGCTTTTGAATCTTATTATTGTTGCTGTGAGTGTTCAATGCTCCTGCTGTAAAATATACCCAAAAGCAATTGTGAATATGTTTTGAGGGGGGATAATCGCATTTGGCCCTTCGGGAGTAATTTGTTCAGAGCGACCACCCTTCCGGGAGATTGAAGCTGTTTTAATATTTCACAGGGTCTGCACATTGCGGCGGGCAGAGGTCCGATTTAAAGTACGTTACTCATGCGCTGGTCATGCGGCCGCACAAACGTCGCGTGTGTGCATGACCAGCGCACATGCAACGTGCGTTGTTAGACGTGTGCTAGCTTTATAAAGAGATGTGTCAGTTCTTCCATCATACGTATTATTATTGTTTTGCGGTTCGAAGTAATCTTGTTTTTGCTTGCTTGCTACACTTTGTGCGGCATTTTGGTGATAGCTTCTCTTTTATTACTATCAGTTGATGATCTCTAGTCCTCTTCAGCAAACTAGGTTGTGCTGTAGTTTTTCTACAAATTTTACGTGTTTATTTCGTCTGTATTGTTCATGAAAATGGCTAGGTTAGGTGAAAACAACTACAAGGGCACTACTTTGGAATTAAAAAGTTCTTGTACTGCCTAGCTCTAGTGATGTGCTTTCTTCTCATTTTCTCTTTATAGTCGTGCTATTTAAATGCTGAAACATTCTAAGCAATTCACAGCCACACATGACATTGTCCAACCTTTTTTACATTTGGCATTTCTGAACACACTACATTCATACCTGCCAAACTAACTAGCAGGTCTGATTGCACTGCATTGAAATGAGCCAGTTATGACTGGCAATAACATAGAGGACAAAGTATTATGGTCTTATTTCACCGCTTTGTTGGTTTGGAAGTAAAATCCAGTGGGGCAAATGATGTGGGGAAAATGCGAGACGGTCTTGCTTTAATTCGCTTGGCAACTGTCTGTCGAATGCATGTTGCACGGAAGGTAAATCTGTTTTTGTGCAGCATTTTTGCTTGATCTGTTTCTTCAAGGACTGCTATTTCGCTCCTTAAAGGGGCCCTGCAACACTTTTTCAAGTACCCATGGAATGGATTCACTAAAGGAGCTTATTGCCTCACGAATTCACCGCCGCAAAAATTTTTGGAATCCGTCCAGTACGAGTGGAGTTACAAAGATTTCTCGCACGCTGCAATTGCATTCTCTTTTCTCGTCCCGTCGAAAGCGCTGGAAGCTAAACAGGGAGGGATGGCACAGGGAAAAAAATACGTCACGCGCGCCTCGTGATCTTGAGCGCTTTTTCTCTTTTTTTTCTTCGAATACGCGTATTTTCATTGCGATCGCGCGCGCACGCGTGGACAAGTCGCGGCCTCCCGCGGCGGCCTCTGTAACTACCGACCGCGTCATGCTCAAATCAGCCAATGGCTGATGCGAGTGATACTCTCGTCGGTGACGACACTGACGAGGTCGAGAGAAGAGAAAGCAATTTCTGGCTGACTTTGAGAATTTATTATGAATTCCACGCCACGTGCTGCGCTATAATATTTGGCTCGCGTGTTCTCGAGAGCCTGGACTACCGACCGGCAGCGTTTTCTGAGCATGCTCAAAAAGTGTTGCAGGGCCCCTTTAAATATAGCCTGTTTTTCTTACTGTTTACCCTGTAATCAAGCCGCAGGTATTCGTAGTAGTAAAATGGGATACCGAATCGGTTCATTTATGATGCTTAACATATTTATTTATTTGTTATTGCTCAATGAAAAATGCAGAATGCTTTTCTATAGACTTCAACGACGTTGATATTATTGGTGTTCAACATTGTTTTAGGATCACAGGTGGCCATGGAGCGGAAAAGAACAGGGCTTGTGTTGGGCCAGGCGGCTCAGAGTTCTTCCACAAGATCGAAGGTGAGGCTCGTACTATAAACTGGTTGCATAAAAAACTTAGTGACAGCCACTACTAAAAGAGGGCACAGCATTTTTCACACCCGTGCAAATAACCTGCTGAGACCTGGCTCGTTTTTTTTTTCCTATGCTGCCTGTGAATATAGCAAGACCACGTTGAGTGGCACTTTTGTCTTTCTGGAGGAGATAGTGTCATTGCTGCTTTGGTGGGTATGCAAGTTCCAGCAGGGCGTCAATTTCTAGTTCCACTCTGAGGAAAGCAGTGCAAGGCCAACTGAAACAGCCAGTCAGTATGTACTGTTGACGTTGGTGTAGTGCGCTCCGTCCAGTCATCATCATTGACAGGTGCCCAGATCCGGTTTGGCAGCAGTGTGCTATCCCCCTATAATGCAATATTTTGGCTTGCGTTATAGTTCTGATATGGTGATGATAGGGGCCGGAGCGGGTGTGCTAAGCGCTTTTGGTCGTTTCAATTTTATTTTATTTTATTTTTGTTACCTTCGTTTCAAATATCAGAACTAGAACAGTAGCGAAAATATCTGACTGTAGGGGCATCACACAGTGCTCCAGACCGGGTGTGTGGAGCGGACCTGTGTAGGGTAATGGCTGGAGGGTGCACACTACACCTTCTGTAATGCTTGCGGCAGGCGCTCCGCTGTTTGTGTTTCCTTTGACGCTGATTGTACACAAACTAGCCCAGATGAAAACATTCTTAGTTTGTCAACAACCTGATGTGGGGCCAGGTACACATCTTCTGCTCGTCGAGTGCTTTGCATATCCAGTCATCTATTGCCCTATTATTTGCTGTGATGAAATTTGAGTGGGCTTGCCAGCAACTGTCCCATCAATGGGAGAACTTTTCTACTTAGCATTCATTGTTGTTTCTTGCTGCTTCATTCTATATTTGTTTATGCTAGAAAGCAACCGCACTTCCTTTATTATCTTGTTTGCGAAGTCTTTGCCACGTATGCTTTCTTCCTGTTCACCTCTGCATGGTGTAGTGTATGACCATAACTGTATGACTAAAATTTTTACTCTGGAAATGCTGAAGCTATTAATACTGTATTTTTTCAAGAAATTTCCGAGCAGCGCATATGCAGCTGTGGGATGGAGGAGGAACTGACGAGTCTAGAACGAGAACTGGAAGACTCCAGGGCAAGAGTTGGAGCGCTTGCCATTGAGCTGGACAAGGAGAGGTCCAAAAGAAGCAGGATGCGAGAGAAATATAACGAAGGAAAGGAGTTACTTGGTATGTAGAATGAAGTATTTGGTTTGCCTTATTTTCTTGGTAAATAAATTGAGGGCAACTGACAAGATTGTTTTGTTAAGGCTTAGGTTGGCACCTGCTTTAATAATCTGGCATCATCTTAGAACGAAACAGTACAAAAAAATGAGGCATGGTGCGGGACAGATGCGTAGATCACAGACTTTCAAGTAGTGTTGTAGGCGTTCCAAGGGAAAATACGAAAATGCACTACTCATTACAGTATAAAAAAGGGAACGCATTACCACCCTATACTACTGTCAAAATGAAAAAAATGTAACATGTTTCCGTTACTTAAAAAAAAGTAATGCATGTTGCTCTATGGTCATAATATTAATCAGTGTGTCTTAACTGCAGAAGACCCCAATAACAAATTTATTAAGCTCATATTTATATTTAACATGTAACTTTACCGAAAATACGGATTTAACGGGACTACTTTATACAAATCTTCCGAACTTGACAGTATTATATTGGCCAAGTTGCCTGTAGAGTTACACGTGATGGCTTCTAATTCTGAGGCACATGGTGAAGCCATGTTATTCTTAATGTGACATAAAACACAAAATTAGAGTTGATCAATGCTCATCACTATAAAAAACACCACTGAAACTATAGGTCGGCAAAACTTGTGGAGCTCACTCAGACTCA